>CAXKVY010010084.1:0-28016 GCA_964058915.1 Tetropium fuscum
GAAAATGGCAACTTCTGCTGACCTTTCTCCTGTCGCTCTTCAACATACCCTGCACGTGGCACATCTTCGCTCCTACCTTCCACTCCGCCGAGAGAGACGTTTGGTGTGCGCGGCCGGAAAAGTTCAAGAACGTGGCGCCCTCCTTGTGGAAAAACTGTACGGGACAGGTGAATAATTTCTGCTCTATGTTAGACGTGGTCTCGAAAAACATCGCGGAAAGTGACTTGTGCGTTAACATGAGTGAGCTGACGAGCATCAAGTGCCCCTCGTGGGAGTTCGCCGGAGAAGGTAAACCTACAATGTTTTCAGAATTATTTGTATGGCAAAATCCATTACACCCAGTGCAATAGGAAAAACTTTAGCCTTATTTTTTCGTTATATCTATTTTCAGTATCGTCTATTTACATTTCTTGTATTCATTAGATATACCGGGTGTCAACGAGACCGCTTTCCGAACGCGAGTTCTTCATTATTGTGCACATAAGTGCATATTAGGGGAAAGTGGGGCAAAATGACCCCTTTAACAATTTTATGGGCAAAAAATACAAAAAACGGAATATTTGATTATGGTTTATTCATACAATGAAAGAGCCATAACAGAATACATTTCTTTAAAAAAATAAAATCTAATAATAAAAACAACAAAAAAATAGATCCAAACGACCAAAAAAACGACCCAAAGGAACCCTGGTTGCGCTAAAATGGCCCCCATCATGGAGTAAAAGGACCCCCACATTTTTTTCAAATAAAAGTTATACAAACACTTTTATTTGCAAAAATCTCAAATGTACATTTTTTGCTTGCTCGACATCTGCGCATAATGCATGAGACCATTTTGTGCACAAATTGCAAGAAATCCAGACCTCTTTGGCCTGTGACTCATTAAACAATTCCAAAATATACAGGCGACGTCGTCTTTCTCAAGTCTTCTGCTTTTATTTTCTTTATTTTTCCAAACACCTTTCTGCTCACAGCTTTCTTAGCTGTTTGTGAAGTTGGCCTATGGGTTTTTGATTTTTCTTTTGCAACCAAATACACTCAGAGGCACAAAATTCGATCCATCTAAAATTTACCAAAAATTCATTATGTAAAAATTCAAATGACGTAGTTTTTCAATTTATAATTAACATTAACTTTTAACTTCACAAACAAAGAACCAACTTACAAAATTTCTCGATAATGAATGTAACAATATTTTAAAATTAACAAGAAAAATAAACTTTAAAAAAACAGTTGATATCTTGTATTGCTTCCCCGAGCAAGAATTACAGCTTCCATGCGTCTTGGCATCCCCTCAAATAAATGACGAATGGCACCTCGGTCACATTCATCCCATGCTTGTACGACAGCTGCACTAAGCCCCCTCAGGTTCACAGGAGCAGGAACGTGGACTCGAACACGTCTTCCTACCATGTCCCAAACATGTTCGATAGGGTTAAGATCTGGGCTTCTTGCAGGCCACACCATTCGATTAACATCAACCTGATCCAAATACTCGGAAACGATTCTTGCCACATGTGGACGGGCATTATCATGCATTAGCATTGAATTGTTTCCAATAAATGGGACAAAAGGCACAACACGTGGTTCCAAAATGTCAGTAATATACCTATCAGCAGTCATTGCCCCACTATTTACCATCAATAACCCTGTACGAGCTTCAAGACTAATTTCGCCCCACACCATAATTGAGCCACCACCAAAACTGAGTCTTGGCACAATATTGCACTCTGCAAACCTTTCGCCACCTCTTCGCCATACTCTGTGACGGCCATCTGGAGATAACATAAGAAATCTCGATTCATCAGTTAACAGGAATTTACCCCATTCCTCAATTCCCCAATTTTGGTGTTCACGGGCGAAAAGAAGTGGGGCTTATTCTGAGGGCTGAAAAACGGCCGTCCTGCTGAATTGTACATCTTTTTCTTCTTGATCCCATTCTTCTGGTGTATTCTCCAGTTTCTCGAAACCTTTCCACGGCTCTTTGAATACTACATCTCGAAACACCTAGAACTTGTGCCGCATAGTATTGTGACTGCCCAGTAGCACACACAGTAGCACACCTGCATTCTGCACGAACAAACCTATAATTTCAAAAAAAAATTATATATATCGAACCTATAGTTAGAAAATATTTTGAAATGAATTTTTGGTAAATTTTAGATGGATCGAATAAACGTCTAGCTTCAACATACTTACCAATTTATCTGATTTTTGACCCTACTTTTTAAAGTGCTCAAGGGCAGATTATAGGTCCTAGCGGCTGTTTTAAAAGGCATGCTATTAGAAATTTCTTGTAAGGCATGTCGCATTGAATTTGAGTCCCATTTTTGTCCAGAGGTCTTCCGAACGTAATATCTAACCATTATTTCTGAAGAGATAAAGATATATTCGATTGTTGTAAAAAATTGCTATCCATTTTTTTGGGCGACCATGCGAGGGTAAAATGGTGTCCCTGGGGCCATTTTGCCCCAATGTAAAGGGACCGTTTTACCCAAAGAATAACCAAATGTATAAAAAATATATAATTAGTGAATCCTCATAATTAGGGCAATGGCGAGAAAGCGAAAATGTGTGGGAAAATATACCTTTTAAACATCATACAAAGATGTTTTACTTACCTCAGTGAATACGCCTACAAACACAACTTCGGCCCGCACGAAATTAACAACACCACCTGAGTTTTTATGGGTTATGTTATACTTGCCGAGATATGCCTCGCACATCTTCACCAATTCATACATGGATGTCGATAATAGTACTGAATGTAATGATTCAAGTTAAACAGTGGTTTCACGTACGCTATGGGAAAAATATGAGGGGATCATTTTACACGGGGGGGGGCGTTTTACCCTATATTCTAATAAAATAATTAACATATTTTCGGAGTATAGTTATTTTTCTATCGGGAAACATGTGTATTTAAAGTGTAAATTAAAACACTCAGAGTAGTTTCCACAAACACCAAAACACTTTTACTTCCCTCGACGCTCGTTTCGCAAACCAAGTTGGCATCATCCAGAGACGATTAAAGCTAATCTTAAACTAAAAATCTACCCTATTTATTTTATGGTGAAATCATTAGTCACGCTTCAATGATCAGTTGCTAAGCAACGCGTAAAGCGGGCTATACGGTATAGGTCCCTTGTCGCTATTCATACTATTTTTACATTTTATAATTTCTATGCTCTCAAATGCATCCAACTGTCTATTATTGGTTACATTTCTAGCTAATCTTAAATTACTAATCTATTCTATGATTGTTGTCGAAAGCATGTTGTTTAACACTAGACATATCTGCTCTTATATGCTCTTTAAATCTGGTGTTAATTGATCGTCTAGTTTGTCCAACATATTTTTGATCACAATGATTACAACTAATTTCGTAAACCCCAGACCTCTCATTTGGAGCAATTTTATCCTTTAGATTGTCTAAGAGTTGTAATTTATTACTCGACGAATGAATCGCTATTATACCCACGTTTTTGAAGACCTTACTCAAACCACGAGTAAACCGGGGTTCGTACGGGATGGTTACATATATTAGAGTCTCTATATCCTTTTGAAAGGTCATAGAATTACGAAGTGTGTCGTTAAATTTACGCTGCCTAATTAGTTTTTCAACTATATCTCTAGGATAACCATTACTCACAGCTATATCGTTAATTAATACTTTTTCTTTTTCAAACCTCTCACTACTGAGAGGGAAGCTTAGTAAACGATGGACAAGAAAATTAAAACTCGCCATTTTGTATTGATAGCAGTGGTGAGAGTCATTAGGGATATATCTGACCGTACTGGTATCTTTTCTATATATATATCAAATTCTAACCTATTGTCACTATTTTTAATTGCTAATACATCTAAAAATGGAAGTTTTCCATTATTTCCTAGTTCATATATAAACTTTACAGAAGTGAAGCGACTATTTAATTTGGATATGAAGTTTTCTACATCCGCAATCTTAGTGTCAAACACGGCAAAAATGTCTTCCACATACCTCAGCCAAATCCTAGGAAAATACTCGAATTCTTCTTTTGCTTCAGTTTCAAATCGACTCATGAAGACATCAGAAATGAAAGGCGATGAACAGTTACCCATTGCGGTTCCTTCATGTTGTTCATAGAACTTGTCATTGAAACGGAAGCAATTTTGTTTCATAGAAAGTTTTGTAAGGTTTACATATTCTTCTATTACTTCTTTTCTATAGTTGTTTAATTCGAGTAAATCCTCAAGATAATCCAAGGTCTGTGGAATTGGTACACTCGGAAATAATGAACAAACCTCAAAGGAAATCAAAATTCCACCCTCGTGCAATTGAATATTCTTGACCTTATCAATGAAATGATTCGAGGTAAATTACAGTGTAAATTACTAATATAACTGTCATTTTTTTGTGCCTCAAAATTTTTAACGGAAACTTTTCCCTTCTTTGTTTGCCAAATACACTTTTTACACTAACTATAACTTGCCGTTTCGGAGATATAATTTTTGTATCGAGAAACTCACATTTAGTGCGTAACTAATATCAAAGGTGCTCAAATGGCCCCTACTGATCCAAATTGATGGGCTGAATTCATTTTTGGCATAACAAATTACGCTTTATAAAAATATGTTCAAATAATAAATTAGTTATATATTTTATAAATAACATTATTAAATCTGAAACGTATTGAAGTCAGCGAGAAAGGTATTAATAATAAACAGAAATGTCAGAAAAAATGCGTTTCAGAAAAGAAATACTGAAAAAGCCGGGGCCTACAACAATATACAAACAAGTACACTCATCCATCCAATCAAAATATTGATGAAGTTTGCTTATCAATGACTGTTAATTTAAGTCCAATTTGATTATTTTTTTTCATCTAGTAGCTAAATTTAAATTAGGATTTAAATTTAAAAAAAATAGACAAATGTCCATATTATACAGGGTGAAACAAAAAGTGCCATTTTACTCTAACTTTAAAACAATATATAGAGTGGCCGACCTGTTACACCTTATAATGTCTTATTTTGTTATCAAGCTACATCTATTCCTTGCATTTTCTTTTTTTATTTATTATAATAACTTTTTTTTGTTAAATATATAAGGTACTGGATCAGCCCTATCCAGTAGTAAGATGACTTCACGGTCAACGGAACTGAATCTCTATCGCAAGTATAGTACTAAAATTAGGTTAATAGGTTCTGGTATTTGGTTTCTAAAATCCTGTAAACGTCATTCTGTTTTTCCGAGTTTCATTCAAGTTAAAATTCCAAATTGTTCGAATATTTCAAATAAGGTTGCTTAATTTGCAAAACAAAAATGGCTGGAGTTAGAAATCAATTATATGTACAGTAAACGGAGTATGCTTGAAGTACAAGCATATGATCTTTACAAGAAGCTTACTTTTAAGTTAAATAATTTAGATTATGAACAATGGTGCGAATTTCAGAGGAACATGTTTTTATCAATCAACGCGAAATTTATCAAAAAAATGTCTTCACAAAATAAAAAATTGACTACCAAAAAATGTTCCTCGGAAGGTCGTTAACATTGTGGAAAATCACTCGTCACACTCTTTTGATAAAGAAGAACTTGACCTTCCAAACAAGGGTTTAAACTTTGCTGTAGCCCCTTCTGATGAGATTTTGGATGATGTCGTGGCAGGGATTGAAAGTTCAATTCAATATCTGCCTGATTCATCCAAGGGTCTCGTCAGAATGGCTTGCAGGAACCAAATTTCTAAAAATATAATGAATAACATAGAAAATAGAAAATCATGCTCAAAGAATCCTAGAAAGACTATCAAAAGATTGCACGAAAAAGACTGTTTTTATTTAAAAGCAGATAAAGGTAATAAGGTTGTTATTTTAGATAAAGAGGACTTACTAGAAACCCTTTACCAAGAATGACCACTGAAATAAAAAATGTCCTCAAATAATGTAACAACCTTATTACTCCACCTCTTAAGAATGGGTTACGTGTGTCTAACCCTACTGTACCTAGATTGTATTGTCTACCAAAAATTCATAAGCCAGGGAAGTCGGTGCGTCCAATAGTATCGTCTGTTGGATCTCCGACTTACCACTTATCAAAATGGTTGACTAAGGAATTTGAAAGTTTGCCCATTACACAGCTTAGTTTTTCAGTTAAAAATTCGAATGATTTCACTGATAAGGTCAAGAATATTCAATTGCAAGAGGGTGAAATTTTGATTTCCTTTGATGTTTGTTCATTATTTCCTAGTGTACCAATTCCACAGACCTTGGACTATCTTGAGGATTTACTCGAATTAAACAACTATAGAAAAGAATTAATAGAAGAATATATAAACCCTACAAAACTTTGTATGAGACAAAATTGCTTCCGTTTCAATGACAAGTTTTATGAACAACATGAAGGAACCGCAATGGGTAACTGTTTATCGCCTTTCATTGCTAATGTCTTCATGAGTCGATTTGAAACTGAAGCAAAAGAAGAATTCGAGTATTTTCCTAGGATTTGGCTTAGGTATGTGGATGACATTTTTGCCGTGTTTGACACTAAGATTGCGAATGTAGAAAACTTCATTTCCAAATTAAATAGTCGTTTCACTTCTGTAAAGTTTACATATGAACTAGGAAATAATGTCCATTTTTAGATGTATTAGTAATTAAAAATAGTGACAATAGGGTAGAATTTGATATATATAGAAAATATACCAGTACGATCAGATATATCCCTAATGACTCTCACCACTGCTATCAACATAAAATGGCAAGTTTTAATTTTCTTGTCCATCGTTTACTAAGTTTCCCTCTCAGTAATGAGAGGTTTGAAAAAGAAAAAGTATTAATTAAAGATATAGCTGTGAGTAATGGTTATCCTAGAGATATAGTTGAAAAACTAATTAGGAAGCGTAAATTTAAGGACACACTTCGTAATTCTACGACCTTTCAAAAGGATATAGAGGCTCCAAAATATGTATCCATCCCGTACGAACCCCGGTTTACTCATGGTTTGAGTAAGGTTTTCAAAAACGTGGGTATAACAGCGATTCATTCGTCGAGCAACAAATTACAACAACTTTTAGACAATCCAAAGGATAAAATTGTTCCAAATGAAAGGTCTGGGATTTACGAAATTAGTTGTAATGATTGTGATCGAAAATATATTGGACAAACGAGACGGTCAATTAACACCAGATTTAAAGAACATATGGCTCATCTAAAATATGGAAGAACAGATAAGTCTAGTGTTGCACAACATGCTTTTGACAACAATCATAGAATATATATTACTAATTTAAGATTAGTTAGAAATGTGACCAATAATAGACAGTTGGATGCATTTGGGAGCATAGAAATTGTAAAATGTAATAGTAGTATGAATAGCGACAAGGGACCTATACCGTATAGCCCGCTTTACGCGTTGCTTAGCAACCGATCATTGAACCGTGATTAGTCACGCGTAAATTTCACGGTGATATCATTAGTGACGTCACCATGAAAATAGTATAAATATGGTAGATTTTGTAGTTTAAGATTAGTTTTAATCGTCTCCGGATGATGCCAACTTGGTTGACGAAACGCGCGTCGAGCGAAGTGAAAGTGTTTTGGTGTTTGTGGAAACTACTCCGAGTGTTAAATATATAAGGGTTTTAGAAAATCGTTACTCCATATATTGTTTTAAAGTTAGAGTAAAAAGGCACTTTTTGTGTCTCCCTGTGTAATATGGACATTTGCCTAGTTTTTTTTAAATTTTAATCCTCTATGAGATTCTGTATAAATTTAGCTACTAGATCCAAAAAGCTTGAATCAAGTCGGACTTAAATTAACAAAGTTATTGATAAGCAAATTTCATCAATATTTTGAGTGGATCGATTATATTGCCGATGAGTGTATAAACTACTACATTTGATTTTGCCGCCTATACTAATGTCAGGGCGATTTATTGGATATGAGAGAAACTGTTTTAATCCCATATCGAGTAATGTACAGTTTACTGTATATTAATTTCGCAAGATTTCGCAAACGGTGTGCAAAATTTAATATTAGGACCAGCAGAACACTGAATTGCGGTATTTTTTTTAGTTACTTTATGTACCCAATGTACCATTAAAGCTAGAAACTGATTCAAGAAATATCATCATTCGTACTATGATACGATTTTCCATGAAAGAAGCCTGGTAATTTTTTTGTCGAATTTTAATTCTCGCCGAACAAATTTATTCCCAATTATTTATAAGAGATAAATGTTCCTATTGTGGCTGTCCATCATGTGTAATATATTTACTATAAAACCTACAACATTGTTTTTAATTACATATGGATAAGTATAGTACGCCTACTTTATGCGTCACTTGTTTACGTTTCCCGTTAACGTTGATTGATGATAGTTTATATCTTCCTTACGAAATTTTACACTTTGGTAATAATCAAGGAAATTCCTAACGGGGTGATAAATGATGTGTAAAGTGTCAATATTTGGAGAAAATCGAACAATTAGGTGCTAATAGGTATATTTAGAGAAGCTAAACACATTTAAAACAGTGGCTAAGTTTGGGACGACATGTTCTCCAATTTTCGGAAGAAAAAGGTTACAATTCTTGTTTTTGTAGTAATAATGAAGTGTTGTTTTTGAAAGGTCTTGGCTGAGTTAATTTTTTCATCGAATTAATTGGGTTTCTGTTGGCTCGAGCATTACTGTAAGTCCCGAATCTGTTACTGACTGAGGTGTAATTTTCACACCTGTAATTTCACACCTGTATTTTTTAACTAATCAGAAGCAGGAATTTGTTTGGTTACCATGGCAACCATTTAAAACGCTAGATAAGATCTGAAAATCAAATTAGTTTCACGCACTAGCTATTATTATAGTGATGATTATAATATAATTTTTTTAAAAGCCTGTTCTGTGGTCTTGCAATGCAGACACCACAATAGCTATTGAAACATATGTCACTCTAATGGGGTAGACCTTACAAGTACTGAAACTATGTCTCGTAGGGATCTCAAACTATTTCTACAGGAAGAAATTCCGGATATAGTTTTCTCTGCTCCTAAACAAAAAAACAAATCTGAATGAGTTTCTCTTAAACCTACACACTAAAGTATCAAAAATGCATATACGCCACTTTGCAAAAAATGCGACGAACTAGTTCGTTAACTAACTAGTAATTAGTCACGTAAAAGTCGATCTGAAGGTTTGTTTGCATTAATTTTGTACAAATTGAGAATTATTCGAATTTATAAAAATTATTAATTGAGGGATGATATGATGATAAAAACTATCTGGATTGAGTTATTATTGAATATTTTACGAATATAGGTACGTGTCAACTGATAAAAATACCTAAATTTTCTCCGTTATTTCAAAACCTACGCGTACATGCAGGCATACGTGCCGCTGAAACAAACAAAAGCGTAAAAAGTAGTTCAAGAATGCTCACTATCATAGTAACCCATATATTTGTTGATACTCTACTATCAAGTTGTAATTAATATGATAATTAAATAAGAATTGTTAGTGCGGGTAATAGTTAAATATACTTGCATACTAATTAACGCTCACTCAACTGGAAAAACATATGATTGAAGAATATATATATATATATATATATATATATATATATATATATATATATATATATATATATATATATATATATATATATATATATATATATATATATATGTATATATAGCATATATATATATATATATATATATATATATATATATATATATATATATATATATATATATATATATATATATATATATATATATATATAGCATATATATATATATATATATATATATATATATATATATATATATATATATATATATATATATATATATATATATATATATATATATATATATATATATATATATATATATATATATATATATATATATATATATATATATATATATACAGTGAGCTCGTAAAGTTTGGAATAAATTCAATTAATCGTTATTGAAGGATTTTCACAGGAAATCCTCGGACACGTCAACTTTATTTTATAAAATGTCACTTTTTTCAGCCATCGATTTTTTTTTTGTTTTGTTCGTTTTTGAGCTATGACGTCATCGACAATTTTTTTAAATGACAACCCATATTTTTTTTACAAGCGATGACCAAATGCTAATCATTTATCAAGAAAGCGCAGGAAAAACAACAGTTTTGACAGTTGTCACAATTTTGAAGTTTTTCCTCGCAAGTTTGTGTTTTAATCAGTTGAATAATATCATTAAGTAAGTTGATTAATCATTATTCCATCATAATTCATTTTATTTAAAAATGGTCCGTCGTTTGAGTGAAAGGGAAAGAATCGAAATTTTGATGATGATCGGTTACGGGGACAGAGCTCGCACACAAGTAGAAGTTTGCCGTTTATTTAACAACAAATATCCAAACAGAGAACCAATTACACAGTCCACCGTTAGCAAAATAGAACAAAAGTGGGTCATACGAGAGATCGCCCTAGAACGGGTCGTCCACCAGTGCAACAAGATGTTAAATTGAATGTTCTACTAGAGCTTCAAGAAAATCCCCATTTACCCACCCGCCA
The DNA here is from genome assembly GCA_964058915.1 of Tetropium fuscum. NCBI lineage: Eukaryota > Metazoa > Arthropoda > Insecta > Coleoptera > Cerambycidae > Tetropium > Tetropium fuscum. The sequence continues at coordinate 10,545 of CAXKVY010010084.1, forward strand.
AGTGGCGGCAAACAACGGAATAGTTCAAAGCTCCGTCTTGAAATATTTGAAATTGAACAAATGGCATCCGTATAAAGTGGTTTTGGTCCAAGAGTTAAACGAAGATGATCCTGACCGTAGGTTACAGTTTTGCCAAACCATGTTGCAACGCCTGATTGATGACGACGGATTTTTACGCAATATTGTTTTTTCTGATGAGGCTACCTTTTATCTCGACGGCACAGTTAACCGGCAAAACTGTAGATATTGGTCTCCTGAAAATCCACACTGGAAAATGGAAACTCGTAGTCAGTTTCCACAAAAAGTTAACGTTTGGGCTGGTATTGTAGGTAATCGTATTTTGGGCCCATTTTTCTTTGAAGGCGTATTAACAGGTGAAATATATTTAGAATTTTTAAGAGACGACTTAGTCCCTGCACTTGCGGTACTTTACCCAAATGATGTAGATCCAGATCTGCCCCATCACACGATATGGTACCAACAAGACGGTGCACCACCCCATTTTGCAGTGATCGTTCGCGATTATTTAAACCATGTATTTCCTAACCATTGGATTGGTCGCAGGGGAACTATCGAATGGCCCCCTAGATCTCCAGATCTCACTCCCCTAGACTACTTTTTATGGGGCTATTTAAAGAGCAAAGTCTATTTCAATAGACCAAATACCATCGAAGAATTAAAGGACAGAATTCGCAATGAAATTCGAACCATTCAACCCGATACTGTTGGTAAGGTTCTGCAGGAGTTTCAGTGGCGGATGGGATATTGCCAGGAAATGAATGGAGGTCACTTTGAAAATTTACTCTGATTTTATTTTTTACTTTAATTATTTATCATTTATTTGTTAAAATATTTTTTTATTTGTTTAAATTGTTGTTAAAAAATTAAACAGATTACTCCCAAATCTTTCAAAATGTTCGATAAGCTACCAAAATAAATAATATTACTCCTTAATCTTTTAAAATGTAATAAGCTATAAGCTATTAGAATCAATAAGCTATTAAAAATCTTGACCCGCCCGATAGCTTATGCATGGTGCCATGGTACATTTTATAAACTTTGCAACCGAATATCTCGAAAACTTTAATGTTAAAGGTACTATGTTTTTGACATATTCGCACTCAGAAAAATGTGCTCTATCGAAATCCGTGAAAAAAAATATGGGTTGTCATTTAAAAAAATTATCGATGACGTCATAGCTCAAAAACAAACAAAACAAAAAAAAATCGATGGCTGAAAAAAGTGACATTTTATAAAATAAGGTTGACGTGTCCGAGGATTTCCTGTGAAAATCCTTCAATAACGATTAATTGAATTTATTCCAAACTTTACGAGCTCAGTGTATATATATATATATATATATATATATATATATATATATATATATATATATATATATATATATATATATATATATATATATATATATATATATATATATATATATATATATATAGGTGCTCTCTTGAAATGAAAATATTGGCGTCAAAACTGATGTCAAACTTTGACTAGCGGATAGCGGACTTTGATAGCGGATTCTAGGACAAATTTACTTTTAATGTGTTTTGCCTATTAAAAGACAATATGTTTTATTACCATATTTATGATAGAAGTGATAGAACCTTAACTTCTCAGTGTTATATGGAGATACTAGGAACAATAGTTACCGATTTTCTCGATAACTTACCACTATTAGAATTTGAAAGTTGTTGGTATCAACAGGACGGGGCTCCTGCTCACTCTACACTAGAAGTATCAGACATACTAGACAGTATGTTTGAAGATAGGTGGATTGGACGACGAGGCTCTTGGTTATGGCCTGCTAGAAATCCGAATCTCACCCCCGCTTGATTTCTATCTTTGGGGAAAGATGAAAACCAAAGTGTGTGAGACGCCCGTCCATTCACGAGAAGAATTGGAAATCAGAGTAAGAAGGGCGTTTGAAGAATTAGATGCACATTAAATTCGATCAGCAACCACTAGTGGTGTTATGACCCGAATATTAAAATGTTTGAGCGTTAATGGACAACATTTCGAGCAGTTGCCAGTTTAGAAGATATGTTTCTCTTTTGTCACTCATATTGTAATATTCTTCGAGGATATTATAGGTAATTAAGTTTTAATAGGTTTGTTAATTTTCTAATCAGTAATAATTTTCTATCTTTTATTTAGTTTTAAACTTGAATGTGATCTTTATGATATTGACCTATAATTGTTTTCCATGACACACTGCACTCGATGTTAATTTTAATTCAACAATATTTTTAAATATCTCTAAGAGATATTTTTAAATATCTCTAAATAACTCAAGAACCGTCCAATTTAGCTATAGCAAACTACATATGGGCCAAAAGGTAATCAAAAAATGAAGCGAATTGGATTATAAAATACCGTATGTCCCATTTAAAATAACACACTTATTGAAGGTCGAAGTAGTCAAAGTTTGACATCAGTTATTGGACACCCTGTGTATTTTGGAGCATTTGTAGTTTATACATACATAAGTTCCGTGTCTTTTTAGTATGTGGAACAAAAATTTGTTCTTGAAAGTCACCATAGCGAAAGTTATTAATTTCTAATGTGCGGGTTGTTTTCGCATAAGATTTTATTAAAATCGAAATATCTCAAAAACTATTGGTTTTAGGGATAGGGAATAGTATTGAAAGTTACCTTAAAATAACGAGTAGAATTCGAATCTGGCATAAAAAATATAGCATGCCATTTAAAATAAGGAAGTTGTTGTCGACTTCTGGTATAACCGGAAGTGGCACATACACGGCAATATTGAATAGAGCACCCCTGAAAACACCTGTGTGCAAATTTTCAATTCCAAAATATATGTGGTTTCCCAGAAACGTCTAATAGGCCACTCACCGTGATGTACCCTGTATATATATATATATATATATATATATATATATATATATATATATATATATATATATATATATATATATATATATATATATATATATATATATATATATATATGTATATATATATATATATATATATATATATATATATATATATATATATATATATATATATATATATATATATATATATATATATATATATACTGCTTCAAGAAATTAACGCACCACCAAAAAAATAGCCAAAAGTTAATTTTTGTCTAGACCTCTTGTCCGATTTCGATGATATTTATTATGTATGGTAGTCTCTTTATTCAAGAATGTGAATGTTCTATTGCTTTTTGTTTTATTCATTACAGGGTGTAACCATTACGACGTTATTAATAAAATAAAATTTTATTACACGCTGTAGTGTTCAATAGTTGCACCAGCGAGTTTAAATCGTACTCTGGTCTTATCTTTTCTTAACAATCTCTTTTTGAATCAGTTTATTATCTTAATTAGTACCATAAATACACTATAATATAGTATAATGTATTTATTTATTTCATTTTGGAAAAACAGAAGTAAGTAGCATGGTATAGAAAAAAGAAGAGACATCTGGATTAAATGTCAAAAAGCATTTGGAAGCAGTGTGTTTATTGTGGTATTAGCCGTATTTTTTTCCAATATTTTTGTCAGTATGGAACGTGAATTACGAAATATTAATGGTGAAAAATGTGCACAAGCATTAATAATGGTCGAACTAGATTAGAGTTATCAAAGAATTGGACAGCGATTTAATATGGCACATACAACTGTTTCAAGTGTGCATGACACATAGATATAGAGCATATATGGGCAACTCCCGGCCCTCCACCAGCTTCAATCCGGCCCAGATTTTCAGAAAATCAAGTAACGATATCAATTGAAATCGATAAATAACTGTGTATCATTAGTCATTACTGAACTGATAAAGTTCGCATCGGGGGAAATATTGAAGCAAATTATATCAACATGTCTGGTTTAAGAAAACGGATTATCTTACACAGTGGTAAACCTAAGTGTTTGTTGTGCACTGAAACAATTTCGTTTTTAAAAGAATACAATATTAAGCGACATTACTCCAGCAAGCATTTCGCTCAATATAATTTACTAAATTAAGAAAAGATAAAATTAAAGAACTCATTATCGATCTAGGGAAACAACAACAAATGTTCCATTCACAAAAATCATATCTAGACAGTGTTGTTAAATCTAGTTTTATAATGAGTTCCAAAATAGCGAAAATAGCGAAGTGAGGGACAGTTTGTTAAAAAGGGCCTAGTAGATGTTGCAGAACTTTTGTGCCTAGAAAAGAAGAAAGAGTTTGAGAAAGTGAGCTTATCACGACGTACCGTTGTTGTTCGACGTATAGATATGATAATAATGATAATAATAATATTTATTTATTACAACGGAGATAAAACCCAATTACAGGAATAAAAGCAATATAAGTAATAATTAAAATATAATAATATAAGTAGAAGTAAAATAATACAAAACAGCAATACAATACATACGACTAATACCTATTAGACAAACTAAATATGCATATGCATAAAATAAAACAAACAAAAAAAAATAATTTACTACAACAAATCAAACAAGTACCTAATAATACTTAAGCTAACCGAGCTACCCAGTTACATATACTCTTCAAATTATCACAGTGAATATCACGATCAGAAGCGATACGATTGAAAAGTTCACACATCAGAGATACTGGGGACTTTCTTAAAATATTTGATCTAGGAGCAACACAGTAAAATTAAGTTTGCTGTCTAGAATTTAGGCGAGGTATTAAAAAATGTATTTTATTTAAAAGATCAGGGCAATCAAGCTTGCCATTAAATAAGAATCTAATTAGCATGATATTACGTCTAGTTTCTAAAGAGTCAAAATTAAATCTCACAAGTAAATAATTCTGATCCAGACCTCTAGGAGGATAAGATCCATCTTGCAAAAAGATCAAAAACATTCTTTGGATCGATTCTAAATGTTGACAATGAACGTGATAAATCGGATACCATATAATCGACACGTATTCTAGTTTTGACCTCACCAGAGCATAAAACAGAGGTTTCAAGGTGCTTATATTGGAAAAGTCTCGGCAATTGCGGTACATGAAGCCATAAGATTTAAAGGTACTAGAAACAATATGGTTTATATGTTCAACAAAAGTGAGTTTGCTGTCAAAATAAATACCCAGATCTTTGAATAGATCAACTCGGCTGATGATGTTATTGAACACATTGTGTTAATGAACACATTGTGATATGAACACATTGTGTTAATGCAGTCTTGAAGATGGATGGAATCTGTAGAATATTTAATTTCAGTGTAGAGTTTAAAATCATCGGCAAATAACAAATGCTCACAAGTAATGACTTCAGGAAGATCATTAATAAAGAATAAAAACAATATGGGCCCAGATTGGAACCTTGTGGAACTCCCGAAGTTGGAGAAAATGATATTGAATTGAAATTTTGATATCTGACCATAAAGTGTCTATCGCTTAAGTAGGAGGTGAATAATTTAATCAATGCTTCAGAAAAACCAATACTTTCTAGTTTCAAAAGGAGTATGTTATGGTCAATCTGTTCAAATGGTTTTTGAAAGTCCGTATAGACGACATCGACCTATCCTTTATTATCCAAAACCTCAGAGACATATTGGGTAAAAACCGCTAAATTATGAACCCATGTTGGTGTGACGTAATAAGCTGTCTGGTAGAGTAGTAAAGTTTAAAATACTCGTACAGTATGGTTTCAAGATTTTAGAGAAATTACACAGTAGTGAAATGCCTCTATAATTTGAAATATCATTTTGATTTCCCTTTTTGATATTGGGCAAATATATGTTTTTTTCCAATAAGACGGGAAGGAAGAATTACGTAGGATGCAATTGAATAAGATAGTGGCTCGGCAAAAACATACGCACAGTCTCTTAGAACAAAACTGGGAATACGATCTACGCCCATTGTAAAGGTATCCTTAGATCGTTTCAGATTTTGTAAAACATCTTCATATGAGACATGAGATATTCAGTGAGTCTACGTGAAGTCCTAGATTGTTGTGTAAACAAAACTCAGATGGATTAACTGGTTGTGATTGAATGAAGACGCTCTTAAAGTAGTCACCAAACTCATTAACGATATCAGTAGGACTGGAAAGTTCACTGTCGTTATAGAACATTACAGAAGAGATACGTGAGGAACCTTTCTTTTTATTTATAGAAGAACTTATATGATGCCTAGTGAAAAAAAAACATTGACCGATAGATTAGTTGATTTCCAAGCATTTTCGATTGCTTTGGATGAGTACATATTTATCTGACACAGCCCAGTTAGCTATTTTTATACGAGGTGTTGATGAATAATTTGCAGTGAAAGAGGAATTACTGGCTTTACGGCCGCTACAAGAGACTGGAAAAGATATTTTTACAGAGGTGCACAGTACTTTTGAACAGTATAGTTTGCAATTGTGTAAATTAGTTGGAGGGTGCACAGATGGTGCGCCTGCAATGATCGGTTCACGAAAAGGTTTCATCGGAATTCTGAAGGAAAGAGCCACCGCTATGAATATGCAAGAATGTGATTCTGCATTGCATTCTTCACCAACAAAACTTGCTCTAAGTCCATTCGACTGAAGAATGTTATGAATATGGTAGTAAATATCATTAATTTCATTAAATCCCGCGGTCTTAACTGTCGCCAGTTTTAAGCATGTATGGAACTATCTACAGAACACGATGATGTGACATATTATTGTGAAGTAAGGTGGCTAAGCAAAGGTAAAACACTAAAAAGGTTTTATGACCTTAGAAAAGAAATAGACAACTTGGCTTTGTCACTTGGCATTACTGGTAGACATCACAGGACACTTAAACGACCTGAACTTGAAGCTTCAAAAACAAGGGCAATTAATAAATCAGCTGTTCAGTCATCTTAAAGTCATTAAAATTCGCTTGTGGGAAACACAAATAAGAAGTAAAAACTGTTTTAATTTTTTAATAATGTTAAAAAAGTCACGAAAACATTGAATATGGTCGCTATACTGATGAACTGGAACTATTATCAGAGCAATTCACTGATCGATTTCAAGAATATGGATAGCATTTTCGATATTTTTGAAAATCTTTGTAAGAGAATAATAATTTGCACATTCGCAAGCACTTATAAATGTGAGCAGCAAATATGTACCCCAATATTGACCCCAATATTGATCATCTTGTTTCTCAGCTTCAAACTCAAGTAGGCATCTCATTAATTTTCATATGAGTTTTCTATCTTTTTTTATGAATGTGCTGTTTATATGTTTCACTATGCTATCATAATTAATATGTAAAAAAATGTGTTAATTTCTGTGGCTTTTTTATGCACTATTACCTACTTATTTCTTGGCTTCGGCCGCAATATGAAGCCCGGATATGAAGTCCTGGTTAAGTCCGGAAATTACGCCCTCAGCTAAGCAAAGGTTGCCCATACCTGACATAGAGGGACTGGAAGCCATGACTGCAGACCGGGACAAGGAAGGACATCTATTTAGGGTATATTATCAAGTTCAAGTGTGGCTTAGTAATTAGTAGAAACTAATTTACAATAATTGGAACTAATCCAGATTTTACTTCCACCTGCACCGGAAAAACACCTCAATACAATTTTTTGCTATTTCAAAAAGGGGTGTAGTGCTAAGTGCGGCTGCAAAAAGTTGGATTGTTTTGTTCATTAGCATGTATGTACCAGTTGTCAAGACGAGTCGCGCTCCAATGTTGAATCGCCGTCAAAAGAGGATTCTTGCGATATTAGTTAGCGAGGAGACATCTGATGCATCGTTGGTAGAACAATTTACTTGTGTCCAGGCGGAAGAAGAATAAGATGAAGAAAGAGGAGATGAAGAAGATCCATTAGATCAATTAGATCAATCGTAAATAAATTTCCACAATTACTCATAATTCATACCTCTTTCATAATTTCCAATGGTATACCATTTTTATTTAATACAATATTATTTAATTAAACAGAAGCGCAATAGATCGTAAAATTGGCCTACCGGGGAAACCACGTTAAAAAACACGCCAAGTACACCACCGTCACCACCTCACAGATGGCGTGGAAACACGTGCATATTATGGAGAATCTTTTTCAACTTTTTGACCCCTATATCTCAAAAATTGTGATTCTTAGGGAAAAAAGTGCAGGAACAATATTTATAGATAATTGTATGATCTACAATTTTTTCTCACCAATTTTTTTTGATAAAACTTACCGTTTGGCTGAAAAGTGCAAAAACCCTATATTTGAGAACTCTGACCCTGAATAATTTTTGTGAAGATGTGGGATCGATGGGGACTTTTCACATTTCATTTATAATGGTGTAATTCGTAGTAGGCCTAACTCATTCATTTTATTTGCTGCTAATTAGTAATTGCAACATTTAAATTATTATTTTTTTTTTTAAAATAAGCCATGTTTCACGAAGTTCATATGAACTTAGCAAAACAGTAACCTTATAAAAAATCGGGAGACAACTCGTATTACGCACTTAGTATTTTTGTTGCTAATTAGAACATTAGTTCAACGCCCTCACCGTCTTAATTGGCTCAGCAGATAGCCAGGGCCGGCACCTGGGTCCGATACCTACCTGGTACATAATTATATAAAGTACCTGCTACTGCCTACCTATTCACAGTTTGTATTTGTAGTCTCGCAAGTACGGTTATTTTAGTTGTGTTGTTTACGGTTGTGAAATAAGTTTTAAATCTATTATAAGAATGGCAGCAGCCAGAGACGAGATAAATCCACCATTATCGCCAATTAAGAAGAATAAAAGAGGCCAGGTAAAGAAATATAATAATAAATATGTTTTATTTAATACGCATACTATTCAGCACCAGTAACCGTGGTCAATGATTTATTTTTGTTTTTAATTTTAGGTCGTGCATCAAAGTCAAAAAGTTCGAGTCGAGTCGAGTAACATCTGAACATTGGGGGAATTTCATTCGTCACATTATAGAGGAAGAACATAGGTTTTGGGAACTTGACCATATTGTTGACAGTTTAATCGATGAAATCCCACCACTAATAATTCACGTAAATGGTCAAAGTGATAGCAGCGATACAGACTAATTTAAATTTATAATTATATGAAACAATGTACTATTGTTTCAGCTAAATTAGGAATATTTAGGGTTTATATTACTTTCATAACGCTCATACATTTATAATAAATTTATGTTAAATAAATAAAATGTTTTCATGTTTTCAAAATAAAATTTATTTCACCTACTTCTATTTTAACCGGGCTAGTATACGTACAATAAATTACCATTGCTCTTTTTTTTTAGGCGAAACTATAATCTCCGAATTCAATTTGGTCTGTGATAGAAAAAGTTTAAACAGTTTCGGCGAAATGATGTTCTTGGCTGGGGTAGCCATAGGGGGACTAGTCTGTGGAATCCTCTCAGATAAATACGGCAGAAAACGGACCCTGATGGCCTCCGTCTTGATCCAAAGTTTACTTGGTAAGTAGGTACCTTATCAACTTCCCTTACAAATCCTATTTAGGTACTGTCCAATAACAAATCGATTAAAAATTAAAATGCTGTATTGTAAGAAATATTGATGGCTAAATACGAATGATGAAGCTACCAAATTAGTCCAGGCAAATTTCTACAATTATACTACTTTGAGTGAAGTGTTTCCGAACATTTATTTCATGTGAGCTAAAGTCGCCAAAATCTCATGTGAGCTAAAGTCGCCATTTTGAAAAACATGGCCGCCAGCGCCTTTTCTTTAAACGATGATATTTCAGTCACCGTTTATCCGATTTGCAACTTCTTTTTTTTGTTTTATTCGTCATATTGAGCACAATAAAAAGTTTCATTACATCAATAACGAAAAAATCAGAAATAACAGTAGAAAAAAATAAAAACAATTTTTTCATAATTTTTTTTGTATAAATTGTGAGTACTGACTGCAATAAATAAAAACAATAAAAAGTAGCAAAAAAAGCATGCAAAAAGCAAAAGTAGCATGCATGGAGGTGCACATCCAGGAAGACAGACAAATACCTAGATAATTTCTGCCAACTTTCGCGCATATCAACTGGAGTTGTAGTTATTGAAAATGTAAATTTCCACATGGCAAGATTATTGTCAATTGAATCAATGTACAGGGTAAGTCTCTTAAGATTGACACCCCCCTTATCTCACTTATCCTTTGCCGATTTAACTCATTCAAAAAAGAAGTGGACACGGTTTTTGATGAGTTTTTATAATCTGAGAACAGATTTTAAAAATCTTGTAATATATACAGGGTGGAAAATATAACATGATTTTTTTAAATAGAACACCCCGTTTATTTTTAGACCAAAATAATGTCCTTAATTTTCTGAATACAAAAATGTGTAATTGTTATATAATCACTCCACCTGTTCGTGAGATATTACTAAAAACCTCAAGATACCTCTGGAAACAATGCATATTTGCATTGTTTATTTGTTGACAGATGTCATCCAGTTTTTTGTGTGATAGTAGTTCACTCTCTTAGATATTAGCGTAAAATATACGTAGTGTTCGTAAAGAAGCAAGTTATTTTGAAAATGGTATATTCATTGGAAGAGCGAAAAGAGTTACTTGAAATTTATATTCAGTGCAACAAGAATAAGTCTCTTGCTCGGAGGGAGTATGTCAGATTATTTCGAGAAAGGCTACCTCCTTCCAAAAATAGTTTTAAAAACATTTATGCAAAGTTTAGGAATACCGATTATCTGAGAGACAAGAAAAGGGAAAGGCGAAGAACAAAAAGTCAAAGAACTCAACGCGTTATTATATTTTGCTGAAAATCCATCCAAATCATCCTATGCCGCAGCAATAGAATTGGATATATCACAAAGAAGTGTGATAAAAATATTACATCGCCATAATTTTAAACCATATAGTATTTTGCCCGTTCAATATTTAGACGACAACAACCTTCAAGACAGGTTAACTTTCTGCAGAGACATACTTGATAGAATAGAGGAAGATGATGAGTTTCTAAGTCATGTTTTTTGGACTGACGAAAGCAGTTTTTCTACTGCGGGAATTTTTAACAGAAAAAATGCACATTACTGGGCAGCGGAAAATCCACATATTGTAAAAAAAAATAAAAAACAAGGATACCAAACTGTAAACGTGTGGTGTGGCATCCACAAGGATGCTATTGTAGGTCCTGTATTTATAAATGGGCCCTTAAATGCACAACGTTATGTGGATATTCTTCAACATCCAGCTGAAAATTATTTAGATAATATTAATTTAGTGGACAACAGATCTGTTATTTGGCAGCAGGATGGAGCACCACCACACTCTACAAGGAACGTCACCGAATACCTAAACAGAATATATCCTATTTGGATAGGAAGGCACGGTGTTATACATTGGCCCGCTAAAAGTCCGGACTTAACACCTATGGATTTTTTCTCTGGCGGTACGATAAAACAAGATATATACGAAACTGGGGTTTTTAATAATATGAATGAGTTAGAAGAATGCATACGTGTAAAAATTGAGGAATTAAACCAAAATGGTGATATATTTCAAAGGGTGAGAAGCAATTTTATAAAGCGATGCCAAATGTGTATTCAGAATGGTGGTGGATACGTGGAAAATATTTAATTACGTTACGTGTAAATAAATAAAATTGTGTTACTCTATTGTGTTACTGTATTAATATTGACTTTTATTTGTTTTTATAACTTAGGCTTATGTTGTTTATTGTTATTACTCGTTACTGTTATTTTCACCTATATATTATTTATTTATTGTCTCAATAAATGGCATTGTTTCCAGAGGTATCTTGATATGTTATTTGTTTTATAATTGACACCCGTAATGTGATAAGTTTTTAGTAATATCTCACGAGCAGGTGGAGTGATTATATAACAATTAGATATTTTTTTATTCAGAAAATTAAGGACATTATTTTGGTATAAAAATATACGGGGTGTTCCATTTAAAAAAATCATGTTTTATTTTCCACCCTGTATATCTTACGAGATTTTTAATATCCGTGTTCAGATTATAAAAATTCATCAAAAACCGCGTCCCCTCCTTTTTTGAATGTGTTAAATCGGCAAAGGATAAGTGAGATTTTTTTACTGTACAGGGTAAGTCTCTTAAGATTGACACCCCCCTTGTGTCAATCTTAAGAGACTTACCCTGTACAGTAAAAAAAAATTCGGAAATACACTATAAAACTAAAAAATAAAATGATACCATTAGCACTTTTAACAAAAAGTGCAAAATTACGCGACGACACCATGCTTTTAGACTCGCATTGTTTAATAGGATCATTTGTTTAAAAAAAACTGAGCAGGATCTTAAACATTATTTTTTTTATGAACTGGCACCTTCGCCCCCGTCCTTGTTCAATAATGGTTTAATGAGAAATGGCAATAAATCTAGTTTAATAAAACTGTTGAAACCCAAAAGTTGCAATTATCCAACCAACGAAATATTGTATGTCGTCGATGGGGGTGGCTTTTACATCGGGTGCTATGGCCCAAGCTAGCTACCTTCGAGCAAATTGCGGATTTGTACGTTTCCTATATTTTGAAACAATTTGGAGTAAACACTAGGGTTGTTTTTCATGGACATTATGATATCCCTTCCACTGAAGATGAAGAACACCGTCGAAGAAAAAAGAAGAAAATCCCCGTTGAAGTTGTTTTTAACAAATCTTCTGTTTTAACGGTAGCGCAAAGAGATTTCTTATCTCACGAAAAAAACAAATATCGCATTATTCAGTTACTGAAAATTAGTCTTCAAGACTAATAGAAAGAAGACACAACAACACACACAAACAAGAAACAACAAAAAAGACACAACAAGAAAGGAATATTTTAACATTTGAAGCAAGTGGAGACGCAGACCACATAATTGTGAGTACTGCTGTACATTTAGCGAAAAATTAAATCAATTTATCGATAGTTGTGGTGAGAGAAGACACCGACTTGATAGTTTCGTCATTTGCTTTGGGAAAAAAATGTTACCTAATTTTCCATATAGTTGATGTCTGCGAGAATTTGGGTTAACCTTTTATTAACAATCTACTCTTTATACATGCCATTAGATGTGATACTAGCTCATATCTTTATAAGAAAGGCAAATCAGCAGCATTAAACGTCTTTAAAAAACACCAATCGATGCACGACAAATTGTTAGTATTTAACGACTTTGATACTGATAAGGAAATGCTCTTAAAAGTTGGACATGAATTCATGTTGTTCATGTATAGATTAGAAGGCACCCGTGACATAAGCGAGGGAAGATTTAGACTTTTATATTGCCAAACAGACATTGGAAAGATCATTTGATTTGGCTGTCCTTCCGCCTACAAGAGATCCTCTAAATCAACATATATTGAGGTATGAAACATTTGTTGATAAATGAAACCTTTTGCATAATAAGCATTACAATTTTAGAATGTACCACCAGATCCAAGTCTGGTTGGGAAGTCATCTTTCCCCAGAAGAATTTGGTTGGAAGGTTTGCAACAATGAAATGTTTCCAGTGAGTACGCAGCAGTCTCCGGCACCCTCAGAACTTTTAAGTCTCATTTATTGTAAATGTAGAAACGGATGCCAAAAAAATGCGTATGCTCGGATGTCGAACGCCGCAGTTCCATGTGCTAAAACTGTCATGGGATTGACTGTAAATATGCGTGCGTTATTGAAGATTTAGATGTTTAAATTTATATTTATAACTTTATATTTATAATTTATAACTTTTTACAACAATTATACCAATACCTATGTATTTAAAACGCATGATTTTACGATCCTCACCAAATAGGAGTTTTCCTCCAATTTTTTTTGCTATTTCACATGTTTTATTAGTTTTTGCTTATTGTCACTACAATTTATACAATAAACGTATAAAAATTAGATTTTTTTTTTTTTGGCCGTTATCTGTGATTTTTTCGTTATTGATCTAATGAAACTTTTTATTGTACTCAATATGACGAATAAAACAAAAAAAAAGAAGTTGCAAATCGGATAAATGGTGAATATCATCGTTTAAAGAAAAGGCGCTGTCGGCCATGTTTTTCAAAATAGCGACTTTAGCTCACACGCGATTTTTCGGGACTTTTGGATTTCCATTCTACACTAAAAGAGCTATCGATTACCGCTTAAAAATAAATGTTCGGAAACACCACTCGAAAACTAAGATTTGCCTGAGCTAAATACACGCTTGTTTACACACTTACTTACGAAATTGCAATATTGCGTTCTATGAAAATTTCCGCTTTTATGTAAAAATCAATTCAGATAACGCTTACGTTATCAGATACGTTTTCTCATAACGTCTATATAAGTGTTTTATGGGACCTGAAACAGCAAATGACTTATAGGTTAGTAAGTATTTTACTGGAAATAATCAGTGGCGTAGCTAATTTGGGCTTAAAACGCAAATTGAAGTCGGATATTACATAAAAAAAGAACGATGAATGTATTCTGTATTAGCAACCTGGTAGTTTATACTAGTTGATATTTATAAATTTTGTTAATATTAGAAATATATACAATATTATTATTATTAGACTTATATTATTAATGTATGTGCAACTATTTGTAAGTTGTAAAAACATATCTTGGCTTAATACCCTTGGCTTAATACCCCTGAAAAATGCTAAATTTTTCATCAAATAAAAAAACATTTCGTGTGGATATTAATTTACTGGGTTATAACGCTGATCGCCGTTGGCACGGTAATAGCTGCTATGTGAATTTTTTTCACTTTTTGGTTTAACACGGTTCTGTAATCGCTGCAATGTGTTCTATAAACTGAAATAAATGCTATGTTGAAAGAATAAACAGAAATTTATAAAATTTGATTTGTAATATCTAGTATGTATTTATATGGCAGAGAAATATCTGCTATGTGCGAGTTATACACATGGCAGTTATTGCATGTTAATATTAATATGCTCCCCCCTCTAACTCTTGCACATAGCAGATATTGACCTAACCACGGACCTAATATACTACATAATGAACCACAGTGAATCCAGTGTTGTGATAATAATAATAAATTATATTATTAATAATAATGTGCTCTCGTGGTGGAAAATTAATGGTGCAACTGGTTCAGATGACTGAAAACAAGTATGGTATGTGTGGTATCCATCACCAGATAAAATGAGACTAGTTATATAGAGAATGGAAATGAAAATAGCTATATAGAGACTGAAAAAGAAAGAGAAAAAGACGATGAAGGTGCCATTCGGGAAGAGCATAATGGTGTGTTATTGGAAATACGTGGAAATGAGACTGTTAACGCAGAAAATGGAGGAGACAACTTAAAAGAAACTACAAGAAACTTAAGAGAATTTAGTGAGAATGAATTAAATCGAATTAAATGAAAAAAAAAACGAACAATTTTAGGGAAATATCAAAGTTGAAAAGGCCTCGAGGAAAACAATACACCGGATATACACGATAATCTACTGGTAAAGTGAAACAAAACCAGATTCGGAAAAAAGGGCAGTAAAAAGCAGATGCCATCACATCTAATCAAGTAACGAGTAGAACATTTATGTGTTCTTCTGTGACAGAACAAAACCGTGAAAGGTTATTTAAATTCTTCTGGGATTTGCCTAATTGGGATGCTAGAAAGGCTTATATCAAAGGACTGGTTACTTCAAGAAAACCCCAACGAAGAAGAAAAACTACTGCTGAAGTATTAGCAAAAAAGAAAGACAGAAAGTCATGATTGTCATTCCTTTAGAAAATGGAGAGCGGGTATGTAAAACAATGCTCCTAAATACACTGGATCTTGGCAGGGATACCTTCTTATTGGTGTAAAAATGCATTGACGGATAACACTAACTTAAGTGAAAAAGAAAATGAAGAGGTAACAGATCGATTGCGTACAGATAAATTTAGGAATAATATGAAAAATAAAGATGGTGCACGAGCATGGCTGGAGCAGTTACTCAAAGTTACCAGTCACTACTGTCGCAGTTCATCGAAAAAAGTCTATGTGGAATCTGTGTTTAGATCAACATTGCACATGTACCTGCCATGTTTATGAAAGATATTGCGAAGATCAGAATTTGAGTTACATTATTTTGAAAAATTTTAGGAGAAGGAAACATTGCAATACATAAGCCTAGAAAAGACCAGTGTGATACCTGTTACGGATGGAAATCTGGTAATGTTTCAGAACAGTTATATTCTGAACACGTTGAAAAAAAAGGAAGCTGCTAAAGCGAAAATTGAAGCAAAGGAATCGGCAGGTGAGGAAAAACTGGTGGTTACTATGCTATCAATCTACTACAAACAAAAGCTGCAAATCCACAATTTCACTGTTTATTCTCTTAATGACCGAAATGTGGATTTATACGTTTGGCATGAGAGTAACGGCGGTGTGACTTCAAATGAGTTTACAAGTTGTATTGTAGATTATATCAGAGCAACTACTCAAGACAGAAATTATGCACATGTAGTACTAATTTTTGATGGCTGTGGTTATCGGAATCGTAACAAAGTATTGTCTAGTGCCTTGTTAAATCTCGCTCAGCAGTTGCAAATTATAATAGAACAGTTGATATTGGAACGTGGTCATACTATGATGGAAGCGGATTCAGTTCATTCCTCATTAGAGGCACATTTTAAGCCACCAATGTTTGCCCCCAGAGACTACATTGTCAGAATGAGGCAAGCTAGACTTCAGCACCCTTATAACGTCCACAATATTGACTTTACATTATGGCAAGTATTAGGCCAAATCGAATAAATAATACCCCTTCGGGGTATACTATATTTGCCGACAGGAAAAATGCAGTATAAGGTCCGTCATACAGATGAATGGACTGATTTTACTGAAGGGCGTACCAGCCATAAAGGTAGAAAAGACAACATACATAGCATTCCAAAGCCTCTATATACACGACCGATAAAAATTAAAAAACAAAAATACAGCATCTGCAAGAATTAAAAGCCGTAATGGAAAGAGACTGCCACACTAGGCCCCATATTTAACTAACTTTGGTATATCTTTTATTGTAGGTATTTCTATTTCTATTTTCTCTCTAACTCTATGCTGAATTTATAAGAAAAAACCTTGTGTTGATCCTGGTGTTAGAAAATAAACAGTTTTAAACATTTCATATACCTATATGTTTATTACTTTTTATTTCATATTTATATTTATTACTGCACTTGAATTTCTAAATTTAGGTAAGTACTAAATTTAGGTAAATAATAAAAAATTAAGGTAATAATAATAATTAATAAAGTACACAATTAGTAACCAAAGCATTTTTTATATATCTGTTAACTGAAAATAAAAAACAGCATTATCTGCCATGTGCACTACCAATCGAAAAAATTAAATAATTATAAATATTGAACATTGTTGAATTCTCAAGTAACAACTAACTTATGTATTCAAATATATCATAATTTAATAACTAATTAGTTTTAAGGTGATTTTTACATAGCAGCTATTACCGTGCCAACGACGTGATGTTACTTTGTGTGTGTGATGTTGATGTGTGATGATTACCAATTGCCATTCTTTAGGTATG
>CAXKVY010010085.1:0-13076 GCA_964058915.1 Tetropium fuscum
GGGCCACGCTTTGAAATCGTATTTTTCACAGACGAGATTAGATCTACTATCAAAGATGTTGCCACAGCTAAACGTCTCTCCCCCACATACGATGCCGTAATTATTATCGGGGAAGACATTGACCTACTCATCTTGCTGACTGACACATCACCTGCGGTCAACAATGTCTACCTAAAAAAACATCTAGAGGGAAACATTCAGACGCAATCTACTCTGCCTCCTCCTACATAGACAACTCCAAAGACTATATCTTGCTCTTGCAAGCAATATCGGGCTGCGACACCACTTCAAACATTTTTGGGTTTGGAAAGAATAAATTCTGTCAACTTTTTAGACAAGACCCTTCATTACTGGAGCAGGCGAAAAGGTTCGAGGACCCTGCTGCTAGCCCCCAAGAAATTTCAGCAGCTGGAGAAAAAATCTTGGTATCCCTGTATGGTGGCAGAAGAGAACAGTCATTGAACTCCCTTCGCTATGACAAATTGAAACAAAATGCCAACAAGCTTAATCTGGCTAAACTACCTCCGACCACTGACGCAACACATTTCCACTTTCTGAGGACATACCACCAGGTCATGGAGTGGATGGGGATAGTCAAAGACCCTATCGAGTGGGGCTGGTATAGAAAAGCTCGAATACTGGAGCCCATCAAGATGAGTAGAGATGCTGCTCCCCCAAACCTGCTGAAGACCATCTCATGCAGATGCTCAACTGGCTGTATGGGGGCGTGTGGCTGTAGAGAGGCAGCTCTAAAGTGTTCCGCCCTTTGCAAATTCTGTGCTGGCCAAGAACGTGATAATAGGATTGAAGTCATCGACGACGACGAAGACGACGCCGATCTAGTAATGTTACCCAATTAAATGACACAAAATGAAGAACCTGACTTCATTAACCCCCTACGAAACGAACGAAGCATATGTAATTTTGTTTTTTAAATTTGTTTTACTTAACCTTCAATTGGTGTATGATTATTATTGTCCTTTGTTATTACTTTCTTTAAATATATGAATCTTTAAAAAATGTATCTGCTGTGTTGGTGGGTTATTTCAAATTGAACATTCCTTTTCATTTTTTTTTAAAATGCATATCTCCGTTAATATATGTCCTAGAAACAAAAATAAAATTTATAGGAAATTTAATTCTCTACAACATTGTATAGAACTCTTTCCTAGCTAAAATGGACCTAAACGAAGATATAAGCGAAAACCTGAAGAAACTACTGATTTTTTCCAGTTTTTAAATATGGCGGCGAGCGCGGAGGGGGGGGGAATTGTGAATTTTTCATTTTAAACACTCACTAACCATCCTAGACAACATATCAAAAATTCACAACTACCCGACCGTTTGTAAGGTAACCTTTCCTCTATTCACTGGATTAATTACGTTATACCGTGACCGGACCAGTATCGTGACATCACAAATTCTTGTCCCCGGCCTGTGTTACGGAGGTCCCGGTACGTGTTTTAAAGGGCTAAAATTTTAAATTAGCATAGAAAATTTGAATTTATTATTAGTAAATAATTTGTTATTATTCTTGTAGAATTTATTATTGGTTGGTTTATATATCATTAAAAAGTATTTTAGTATTATTGGGTCTCCTGTTTTGGGTAGGATGCCTAGGTGGGGGATAACCTAGGATAACAATTATTTAACATTTTAGTACAAGCATAAAACGATTCTGAACGCCTCCGCCCCCACCACAAGTTTTAAGTACAAAAACAACAATATTTTCAAGCGAAACCAGATCAATTCAATCTTGATAATTTAAAAAAAATAGCGGTAAGCGTTTTTTCTACGATATGCCATATTTATATTCTTATAGTGAACCCTAATTAATTACCACAAATTTTTTTAGCGGATTATGAGTTACCAAGTTTATTGTATTAAAGTAAAATTATTATGTTTATTATTATCTTGGAATCACTTTCTATGGATTTATCTGGATTTGCATGATTGCTCCTCAATTGTGGCAAAAATTTATCGGCAAATGTTGTTTGAAATCCTGTTCGAAAGCAACGTCACCGAAAATTTTGACTTGATTTGTTTGTCGATTTGCACAATATGAGCATTAAATTCTGTTTGTGAATGTTTGCTTTGCTGAATAGATATCGATTTTTCGGGCATTATTTTATGAGCAGCTTCTATTTTATGGGTCACTGAATCTGCTATATTATATATCCTACTCGTATATATGCTATATATATCCTTTCGCTACTTCTGACGACTTCCCCCGGGCCGCTTCATATCTTATTCGTCAACACCTGGGGCAATTGTTACTAACGTAGAGGACGTTTTCCGTAACGAGTGGCTGGTGTACTGATTTGGTTTTGAAATTTTAAGAAATTTAACTCTGTTATACGGAATTTTTGAAATTATGTTTTCTATCCACCTGATTTATACACATCTGCCTCGCTCATATCGATAAAAGAAGCGTTCATCTTGAGCCTTTTTTGGTCGGAGTTGCATATAACGATTACCAAACGTTACTCAATCTTCTGTTACTACAAATCTTTGTCAGACTTTGTGCACATTGTTTTTTGTAGTAAGAATCTGCACTAAAATAACACAATTATTATACTCCTTGTCCTTCACTTTTGTATTATATAACTCGTCATGCCCCAGCCTCCAAAAATCGCTACCACTTATTTCATTAAATTTATTTCATCAGGAGCTTATAACAATAACAAAAAAATTCACAGATTTCGCAATCCTTGCAACTATCGGAGACATTGGAAACGATAACATCATAATATATATGGAACATAATATACCGATCCTTTCGAGTTGTTTCGAATACTAGTGCAGTCTGCCTACGGTCCCTACGGATTTGGACCCTTCAGTGGAGATACAGTAATAATTAAATAAAGTAATTCCCGAAAACTAAACATTTTTAGAGATTTTGTAATTTTTGACCATCCCGTATAAAAAATATGATGTTTGTCGACGTCATTACTTTTTTTGAGCCAGTAAAAACTTTTATAAATAATAGCGTTTTCCGGAAAACTAAACATTTTTTGAGATTTTGTAATTTGTGACCACCCCGTATAAAAAATATGATTTTTGTCGACGTCATTACTATTTTTTGGGCAAGTAAAATCTTCTGTAAATACATTTTTTTGTAATTTTTGACCACCCCGTATAATCATTTTTGTCGATATTACTTTAGGCCAAACCATTTTAATCAAACATTTTTTGAGATTTTGTAATTTGTGACCATCCCGTATAAAAAATATGATTTTTGTGGACGTCATTACTATTTTTTGGGCAAATACAAACTTTTATAGATAATAACAGTCATTTTCTCGACAATGTAAAATTTTATACGTGGTGATCAAAAAGTACAAACTTTACTCTTACCGAATTTTAAGATTTTGTAATTTTTGACCACCCCGTATAATAAACGTAATTTGTGTCGACATTACTTTAGGGAAGCAAAAAGTATTATAAATAATAGCGTTTTCCCGAAAACCAAACATTTTTTGAGATTTTGTAATTTGTGACCACCCCGTATAAAAAATATGATTTTTTCAACGTAACTTTTTGATTTAAAAAATTATATATAAAAACAATTCAAATAATAAATTCATTATTCAAATTCATCGGTTTACTCTTTTAAATAGACATTTAATGTACATTCTTAAAACGCCGCCGCTCATTAGCTATATCAGCGTCTTTTATTTAGTGATTTATGATTTCATTTTCCTTTGGTGGTGCTATCATAATTCATTATAGGAACCTACTCATGTTGTATATACTACAAATTAGATTAAACAACTCGAATTTTTATCAGTTCATCCTAAATAAATTCGATTATATATCTCGAATTATTAAATTTATGGACATTTTAATTATGATTATGAAAATATTCCCATCACTACTAGCAATGCGCTACCTCTCCCAATATAGCTGCACTGAATACTCGCCGAGCGCTGCGATATCTATATGTATTGCGTCACTCGATCGCGACACCGCTGTCTTTTGGCCTTGAACGAAAACTTTTAACGGAGCCCCCATATAAAAACATAAACATTTCCAATGTTAAAATTGATATATCATTCTTTGTAAATACCTGAAATTTTCGAAGTTCTCAAATATCCTGCTTTTCATGAAATGAAATAGTCAATTTCAACATTGAGTATTCTCACCATAATGTAGCAGGGGACAATGTCTGATTTTTCTAAGAAAAATACCAATAATACATATTCCTTTGTTGTTGACACATTTTACGTTGCACACGATTTGTCCGATAACAAGATTTTGGAATTATTGAAGAAAAAACATATTACTGATTACCATGCTGAGTTTTTATGAGAGTTTATAGATTTATAAATGTTTAAGTTGTGGAATAATCTATGTACTTTTGTATTTTTATAACAAAATTTTCTTACGTATTTCTTAAGTATTTACGCACCAACGTAACTGCAATTGCATGTTTTACTATTGTATTACATTACACATATTCAAAGGCCTGTCAGAGATATATAAAAAATTATAATAACCAGAAATCTCTGAACAATGTCAAGGATATAAAAATATTAAAGCAATGTTGTTGAGAAACCGTAATTTTTAGGATTATTCAAGGCAAATGCGGTAGAATAAGAAGCAATTACTCCACTGGCACTCAATGAAACTTTTACAGTAGACGCATTGGTATACGCTATACGCACCTATAATAAGTGATGTTATATCTATATTTAAAAAAAATACGAATATTATATATGTCAAGTTAAGGCATATCGGTTAATTTTCTAGAACCGACAATAAATTTTCAAAATTGTTCTGAACTAACTGCAGATATCGCTCTCGCATATATTTCAATACTTGAACCATTGGCTCATGAATATAAAAAAGAACCAAATATTGAATAGATAGCACAAGGTATACTGTTTACTATAATATAAGAAATGCCTATTGTTTTGCTGTCTAAATCGGTTAAATGTCTAATAATTATGAATATGAAACCACTAAGTGACACGCCTTTGAATGGTAATGTATTTTTCTCTCAAGTGGCCGTCCTTGGTGTTTACAAACCAACATAATAGTGGTATTATAGACATTCAAATAATTCAGTATAATAGTAATGATTCAAAACCTAGGTACGATTCACAGTTAGAACCTACGTTGCATCTATTGACTGGATATCTCTAAATGAACAGTGAAATGGATTGTTATTTCTATATTAAATTGCTCTCATTTGCCTATTAATTATAAAATTCCCATAAAGACAATATATTTATGTATATTATAAGTAGGTATACTCACGATCAGTCAGATCAGTGGGAACATGTCTGACATTTTCCAAATTTCGAAAGAGTTCAAAGGGTTCAACTCAAAGATTTCTAACAAATTTTGGAACAAAAAAATGTTTTGCGAAAAATATAATTTGTATTGCACATTTTTACTTTGGAAAACTGACCCTTTTCTATTACAAAAACGACAAAATATTTCTACAAGATTCTTTATAAGGCTTTTATTATAAAAGTATGAATAATAAAATTATTAAAAAAATATACACACATATATATATATATATATATAGATATATATATATATATATATATATATATATATATATATATATATATATATATATATATATATATATATATATATATATATATATATATATATATATATATATATATATATATATATATATATATATATATATATATATATATATATATATATATATATATATATATATATATATATATATATATATATATATATATATATATATATATATATATATATATATATATATATATATATATATATATATATATATCGGGTCCGCCAATAAGCGCGCTCGATCTTTAAAATGAAATAAAGCAAGTTGTGTGAGAGGTATAAATGAAATTTATTTTTTGTTTGAAAGAGTATTCGAAGGCATTATGTATGGAAAATAATATCGGTCAAATGTCCACCTCGGCTTCGCTGGGTGGCGCGCATACGAGAAGTCCAATTTTCAATGACTCTGGCGCACAAATCGGGCTGTATTTCATCGATGGCGTGGCGTATGTTGACTTTGAGGGCATCAGTGTTTTGTGGTTGGTTTGCGTAGACCTGTGATTTAAGAAAACCCCACAAGAAATAGTCTAGTGGGGTTAAATCGCACGATCTCGGTGGCCAGTTGATGTCGCCTCCGCGCGAGATAACCATTCCTCCGAAGCGCTCGTGCAGAAGATCCATTGTGGCGCGCGCTGTGTGGCTCGTAGCGCCGTCCTGCTGAAACCACATATCCTCGACATCCATATTGTCGATTTCATGCCAGAAAAAGTTCGTTATCATGGATCTGTATCGTTCGCCGTTTACCGTGATGGACACACCATCGTCGTTCTCGAAGAAATACGGCCCGATGATGCCTCCGGCCCAAAATCCACACCAAACAGTTACCTTTGCTGGGTGCATTGCGACCTGGTGGACCTCCTGTGGATTGTTCTCGGCCCAATAACGGCAATTCTGCTTGTTGACATTCCCATTTAACCAAAAATGTGCCTCATCGCTGAAGATGATTTTGCGACCAAAATCGGGGTCGACTTCCAACTGCTCTAAAGCCCAATCAGCGAAGATACGGCGCTGTCTATGGTCGTTTATTTTGAGCTCTCGTGTCAGCTGGATCTTGTACGGATGCATGCCCAAATCCAGATGCAAGATTCGGCGAAGTGATGTTTCCGAAAGGCGGAGTTCCTGTGCGCGACGTGAAATTGACTGTCGCGGATTTTCACGCACACTATCGCGCACAGCGGCGACATTCTGGGCAGATCGGACGTTTCGACGACGCGTCGGTGTTGGCTGATTGTTCACCGAACCGGTTGCCTCGAATTTGTTAATCAAACGACGGATAGTCGACACAGCAGGACGATCAATTGCACCGTAAAATTGGCGGAGCGCGCGGAACGTTGCTCGAACCGATGAATGATTTTCGTAATAAGTTTTAACGATTTGCACATGTTGCTCGCGGCTGAATTGGTTCATGGTGATTTGTGAAGATACACTGAATAATAACAACTACGTTTGCCAACTCTACCACAAACAACATGGCCGCCATGAGCTGTCAAAGATCGAGCGTCCCTATTGGCGGACCCTTTATATATATATATATATATATATATATATATATATATATATATATATATATATATATATATATATATATATATATATATATATATATATATATATATATATATATATATATATATATATATTTATCTTCTAATTTCTTTGCTATCTTTATATATTTTTTTGGAGGGTTTATCTTGGGATAGTAGCAATAAAACGACTTGTTAGGTTACTTGACGTTTCGGTCCCTTTCTTGGGCCTTTTTCAAAAGAGTATTTTATTTTGTGTCATATTTACCTGTGTCAAATATGTCACAAAATAAAATACTCTTTTGAAAAAGGCCCAAGAAAGGACCGAACGTCAAGTAACCTAATCAGTCGTTTTATTGCTACTATCCCAAGATAAACCCTCCAAAAAAAAAAAATATATATATATATATATATATATATATACACTGACGGACATAAAAAGTGGCGCACCTAGATTTTGTCCCAAATTTGATGTTAAATAACTTTTAAACCAGCCTAGTCATTTTGATAATTTTTTTGTTTGAAAGGGCGATTCTTGCGGATGACTATTTTGTAATTGGCTTTCTATAAAAAAATGTATTTTTTAATATGTACAGCCTTTAAAAACCGATTATGATTTTGACACGAAATTTGATTGTCACTGTGGAGTAAAATTTTATTTGTATTTAATTCTTAGGTCACGGTGTTTAGCATTCTTTTTTCAATATTCTCCTTTTTGAATCACCTCTCTAGCCCCTTCAGCAACGAAGATGCGACATTTTAGATGAAACGGTGTTATTAAGTTTGATATTCAACAAGGAGGCTATGGTAACGGTTAACACTGAAACGTCAAAAGATTCAGTTAAAATTCAGTTAACGTTCTAAAAGAAAATGCCAGTGCAAATTAGTCCAATTCAAGTAGCTAGAGTTGTGGCTTTGGCTTTTCTTTATGTCTAGTTTGTTTTATGTTTAGTTAGTTCGGCAATCAAATACAATAAATACAACAAATAAAAATTAAATTAAATTCAGATGCCTACAAAACGAATAGACTATAGTATAAGCGCAAACAAGCACTTGCCTATAACCAACGAACAGACAGCTACGCGCATGATTGGTCCAAACATAATATCGTTGTAACTAAATAATTAATCGCCACAAAAATCTGTTTCATGTGAAATTACACTAGACCATAGACAATAGACCAACAAAAGTCATATTAATAATTACCACATATCAATCACTAATAAACTGTGTCTAAATTAAAGGATTAATACTGAAAATAATAATTGAATAATTGAAAATTTAAATAATAAGTATTAATTTGTGCTAAGTAAGTCTAAGTCGCCTATTTTAAGTATGAATCGGCGTTATCAAGAAGTGTTTCGTGGTAGAGTTGAAATACGCTCTTTTGACATTCCTTTTTTGGCTCTTGTTTATTTCCTTTTAATTTTTTGTTGCGATATTACCTATAGGTAAAAACATGTTATGCTATAAAATTGTGTATTTCTGGTGTGAAGATAATAAACTCAATCAAAAAAGAAAATGTTAAGAAAAGATAAGGCTAGAGTGTGATTTAACTTCTAACTTGCTGTTGTAAATATTAAAGTCCACAGAGAGTTACAAAATTTAATGAAAAAAACACGTCGCAATTGTTGCATCCTGTAACGAATAAAACAAAATGTCTTTGAAAAAGAATAGAACATTCACATTCTTGAACAAAAAGGTTATCATACAAAAAAAAAACGAAATCGGACAATCTAGACTTAAGTCTAACTCTAACTCTAACTCTAACTCTAACGCTAACTCTAACTCTAACTTTGACTTTAAACAACATTAACTTTTAAACTTTTCGTTATTTTCTGGTGGTGCATTAATTTCTTGGAGGTGTATATTATATTATTAAAATCTAGATAGATTTTAATAACGGTAAGTATCTGTTTGGTTACCGAGTTCCCAAGTACGGACCGACCCCGATTGCCTGTCGTAGGTTTTAACGAGTATCTTCAAATAGTGAAAATTGTAACGTTTAATGGGCCATATTACGTAATATGTTTTGTTTAAGGAATTACATAGGTAGGTACCTACTTCGCAACAGTATATAAATACGTATAAAATATAACCTATGTTATTGAGTAATATATTTCTCAAATATTGTTCATTAATCTTTGTTATGCATTTAGTGTTCATTCTATATTAGCTAAATCGTTACACTTTTTTACAAAGTGTACCGAAAATGGCTTTTATTATATTCACGACAATTAATAATAAGATTCAAATCATTTGGTTCAAACCGGTACCATGGCATACGATTTGAATCGTGGTAAATGCTCTCAATAATGTTACGACATAATAACTACAAATACACAGACTGTATACAGAAAGTAGGCATATATAAATGGATATTTTGTTTTCTAGAGTTACTAATTAAACTTTTAATTTCCTTCACTGTAATATGCAAATTAATTTATCCTTAAATTGCGTATTACAGTAATTACTATAATGAACAGTTTACTGACTGACTTATTCACAGATTGTTTTCAATCGTATTATATATATTGTTATAAATCACCTTGTACAAACGGCTAAAAGCAATTACCTGTGTTTGCTGTATATATATATATATATATATATATATATATATATATATATATATATATATATATATATATATATATATATATATATATATATATATATATATATATATATATATATATATATATATATATATATATATATATATATATATATATATATATATATATATATATATATACATATATATATATATATATATATATATATATATATATATATATATATATATATATATATATATATATATATATATATATATATATATATATATATATATATATATATATATATATATATTAGGGTGGCCCTTATTTTCGAACTTCAGCCTTTTTTATATAGGACCCTCTCAATTTGTTCCTTTATATAAACAATGATTCCCTGGTAAATTTGGGATCGATAGTTAACTGTTAAACCGTGCCCCAAGGGGTTCAAAATATATAATTGGAATTAATGGTGAACATTGTTAATTTAATTTCCTAAAAATATATCTAAGCCCATTTGAATTAAAAACACAAGTATCAACTTGTCTAGCTACTGTCTGGCATCTGGTCAATTTATCCCCACCCGTCCACTGTAAAACGTATGATCGCTATGCACTGAACGGCTGTCGCAGTACAGTTAGACTGGTTTTATGTGCTGTATAGCAGCAGTAGTGCTAAACGCCACAGAAATTCTATTTAAAACTGTAAAGAAATGTCTCGCAAAACAGTTTTTCTTGTGGGCTTAATGAAAAGTCAGATTGCTGGTAGTAAGTTACCTTCCCGGGGAAATGTTTTAAGTGTTCTATTTTACAATATGCGTGAAGTGAAGCTGAATTTACATGAAAGTGCTTCTCTTGTAATTGACGAGACTTTAATATTTTGGAAAAAAGCTCGTATACCAACTCAAGACCGTTCGGATTGCATCAAAAAGTGTAAGAAGCTATATGAAACCTTACGGAATTTAGAAAAGCATAAAAGCCGAGAAAGCGAATCTTGTAAACAAAAAGAGAAACAATTTGAAGAGACTTTAAATGACCTCTTTGATATAGCACATGCTAATGCCTTAAATATAATAAAAATCAAAGAAGATAAGGAATTTTTGCTTATGCAAAGAAGAAAAGGACGCCCAGGTTGTATGTTAGGAATTGACAGGAAACTATTGAATATCGAAAAAAAGAAGGCTGCTCGAGAAGAAAAGGAATTGCAAAGAAAAAAGAAGCAGTTTTCAGAAATGGTAGAAACAGGTGTGCAACGTTTTTCTAAAAATCTGATATCTTTTCTCTACTTCCAAGTTTCTTTTTCCACTCATCTTGATTTTCTTTATTTTTCAGTACATATGTCTTACTCTTCGGAGTCTGCTAGCGAGTCCGAAGAAACTGGTCTGGATTGTGAAACTGTTCCATTGTCTAACCAACCTGGGACGTCAAAAAGCAAGAGAGCTAGAAAAGATATGTTGACTGCTAGACTTGGGGCAGCTTTAGACAAATGTAAAATTAGTGATAGGGATGCTGTCCATATTTTAGTAGCTTGTGTCGAAGCCGTTAATTTGAATCCAAATGATTTTGTTATTAACCGTACATCCATTAAGAGAGCCAGAGAGAAATTTCGTAAAAATACTTCTATGGGCGTCAAGACTAAATTCGGTGAAATGAATTTAAACTTTGTAGTTGTTCACTGGGACTCTAAAATACTTCCAGATATTACTGGAAAAAATAAAGTTGATAGACTTCCTGTCAAAGCGACAGCTCCAAACGTAGAACAGCTTTTAGGAGTTCCGGAACTTTCGACGGGAACCGGGCGAGAAATAGCTTCGGCAATATATGATGTCTTACAAGACTGGTATTTATTAGATATTGTTCAAGCCTTTGTTTTCGATACAACTGCTAGCAATACAGGTCGCTTAAATGGTGCATGTCATTTGTTGGAACAAAAATTAGATCGTGATGTTTTACATTTGGCTTGCCGTCATCACGTTTATGAAATTGTACTGCAGGGAGTCTTTCATGAAATACAAGTTTCATCTAGTACTGGACCAGACATACCCTTGTTCAAAAGATTTAAAAATGCATGGAAGGATATTGATCAAATGCAATTTTCAACATGGTTGTCAGATACAGAGCTTAAAGAAATTCTGAAGGACGATGCTAATAATATTTTAGTTTATACTACTAACAAACTTAAGGACGATATGCCTCGTGACGATTATCGAGAATTCTTGGAATTAATAATAATATTCTTAGGGGAGACGCCAGCACGAGGTATACATTTTCGACAATCCGGAGCATATCACTTAGCCAGATGGATGGCGAAAGCAATATATTGCTTGAAAATATATTTATTCAGAAATCAACTTAAATTAACTAAAAGGGAGGAAAAGGCACTGAGGCGGATTTGTTGCTTCGTAGTAAAATGCTATGTTAAGGCTTGGTTTTCGGCTGTGAACCCTATTGAGGCACCTCTTAACGACATCAACTTTCTTAAAAAGTTGGTAGCTTACAAGATAGATGACCAATTAGTTGCAGAGACAGCAATCCACAAATTTATTAACCATTTATGGTATTTAAGTGAGGAATGTGCAGCTTTAGCTATATTTGATGAAAGAATAAGCGATGAAGGGAGAAAAAATATGGCACAAAAGATATTGTTAGACGAAGAATATGAAGCGCAAGCAGAAGCCAGAAACAAACTGATTATCAAATTAGATGACTTGGAATACTTCCTTGGTAAAGACCTTCCTGTACAATTAATCACAAAGAAATCTAAAGCATTATTCGAAAGGTTTGGTATCTCCCAAGACTTTCTTCAGCTAGATCCTGTGCATTGGAAAGATCAAGAAAGTTACATAAATGGGAGAGAAATCCTAAGATCCTTGAGAGTGGTAAATGATACAGCGGAACGGGGTGTAAAACTAATGGAAGAATTTAACGACAAATTTACAAAAGACGAATCCCAAAAACAATTTGTTTTACAGGTGAGCCGGTCCTTTGTCTTAGAATAATAATGACTTGTCATCTTTTCTATTTAAATTTGTACTCCATTGTTACATATATTATGCAATTTAATTTTCTTTTTCTTCTGCAGACGGTGCAAGATTATCGGAGAAAGTACCCAAAATACACACGAGAAGCCTTAAGTAAATCTTACCTGTAATATATATAAAGACTAAAAGAAACATATAATAATAAACAATTTATAATTAAAAATAAATAATCGGGTTTGTATGCATAAAACTAGTATTTATATTCGACAAACGTTTTAGAATAAAAGTATTTAAAAAAATAAATTTCCCTAAAATGTTACGACGATGGGGCACGGGTTAAAAGTCTCTGATAAAGCTCAAATTTTGTACTGTATATTCTTTTGTATAGTAGAACAAAAATAGGGGGTCCTGTCGATAAAATAATTTATTTTTTTTTGTACC
>CAXKVY010010086.1:0-11973 GCA_964058915.1 Tetropium fuscum
TGTTATTGTCGTCGTTTTCTTCGACATTATTGTCGTTATCGTCTTGATCTTGATGATATTCCGTATCACTATCACATGTACCAGATTCAGATACTACTTTTAAATCTTGCGATATGCAGGGCCTTTGTTCTTTTTTAATTACTTTTTTTTCATACAAGACCCAATATGACATCCATGAGAAAAACATAATTGGTGATCGGGAATTATAGGTTTCCCCACCTTAGTCATCAAATTTTTGTTTACTTCTCTATTAAAATACACCACATAATAAGTGCTGATCCGATTTAAATACAAAAATATGTTTTCTATGCGCAATGAATTGTTTGAATAAGCAAAAACATTTACCAGAATTATACTGTTTTTGTTTTGTTTCTTTTTAATGTAACAATATAAAAATAGCCATTTTTGGCATACTTTGCTGTCCAGCTCCTAAACCAATTAACGTATGAAAACGAAACCAACGTAGATTTCCTTATATTAGGGTCGTGCATTCATAAAAAAAATTAGCGAAAAAAAGTAGATTCACTTTTCTTTTAATAAATGGGGGTTTTCAAAACACCCTATATCATGGAAACCGCACGGTATTCGATGAAAGTTTTTTCACGTATGCGTAATATTTTAGATTGGAAGTAAGACAAATTCTGACCGCGCTACCTTTCCGGACTCGTACAGCTAAAACCGTTAAATGTGTGTTATATATATTATGAAAAGAAGGGATGAATCTTCAAAAAGTGTAACTTGGTAAAGAGCCCTTCGGGCAATAGGGAAAGAGATATTGGCACTTCAACCCCTAAAAATAAGGGACGCACATTGAGTAGCGGAGTGTAGTTTTCTGTGCTTGCTTATTATGCCCTCTTAAATAACTTGCTCCACCACAACCACAAAAAACTGCTCTGGACGCATATTTTGTTATTATGTCTAGTTCGACTGTAGTAAAAGTAATTTCAAATTGATTTCATACTCGTCCGAATAAGATAATGCCTAACGCATTCATTGGGCAGTAAACAAATGTTTAACTATTTAGTAGCTACGAGCAGTTCTCTTATTTCAATCATGTATATTGTATATACACACAAGGGGAAGGTTTTCTTGCATCAGCTCTCGCTATACACTATACAATTTTGTTCATATTCCTACCAATATTATTACGCACATACAAATAAATAATCCATTTTATTTTTTTTGCAGGAGAAGATGGCAAAATATTTAGTTTTCTTACTAACTTCATGGCTCCTAAGTACCTGCACTTCGTATGAGGTAAGTCATATATTATCCAACTAAATAATAATTATCAATTAACAAAACTGAGGTCAAGTCGGATTTATCAACACAAAAATTGTGTTGAATAATGATTCACTTGTGTCATCAGAACGAACGCCCAAATGGATCAAGTTCATGAGAAGTCTAGTGGATCTCGTAAGCTTTGGCGTTGCAGCTTAATCATAGTCTAGAAAATTGAGTCGCTTTAAATTAATATTAAAAAAACTTAAGCATTGAAGATGAAACTTCAGAAAATTATAAAATGACAGAAAATTATAAAATGATTGTTTGTTGATTTTGTTTTATGCCTTAGCAACAACATAGCAACCATCAAAATTCTACCTACTATGTAACAATTTAAGCCAGAATGGAATGCATTCCTGTTATTCATAGTAATAATTTCTTTATATTGAAGCAAAGTGTTATTCAGAAATTCATGGTTGAAAATATACTCGATGGGAATTTTCATTAATTTCTCGAGATTTTATTTATCTCGACGCCATGCGTCTCGGTAAATAACATATTCTCTCGACAGTAATGAAAATCTTCCCATCTCGTATTGTAACATACTATTATTTTTTTAAGGCTTTGCTTGCCTTCCTGTTCCTACAACAGAAATAAAATTGAAATACGGGAACATTGTCAAATATAATTAAGGTGCGACAGCAGATATAATAAACGTAAAATTACGACAAGAGACGCAAATATAATCATGGCATAATAATTACCGTCTGTTGTAATAAAATGTTGAAATATATGTAAATGGAGATGGATCTCACTAGATTTTAGACACAACTAGCATCAACCTAATTTGTCTCAGAACATTTTCCTGACACATTCAATGACTGTAAGGTCGTTTAAATAAACTCAATTATCTTCATTAGAATTGAATAATGTGTGAAGGACTTGCAGTAATAGACAATGGTACAATAACATAAACAACTTAACGTTCAATTAGACGAACAAGTTTCCAGAAAATTTATCGTATTTCCTTATATATATATATATATATATATATATATATATATATATATATATATATATATATATATATATATATATATATATATATATATATATATATATATATATATATATATATATATGTATATATATATATATATATATATATATATATATATATATATATATATATATATATATATATATATATATATTAGGGTGGCCCTTATTCATATAGGTACAAAAAAAAATAAATTATTTTATCGACAGGACCCCCTATTTTTGTTCTACTATACAAAAGAATATACAGTACAAAATTTGAGCTTTATCAGAGACTTTTAACCCGTGCCCCATCGTCGTAACATTTTAGGGAAATTTATTTTTTTAAATACTTTTATTCTAAAACGTTTGTCGAATATAAATACTAGTTTTATGCATACAAACCCGATTATTTATTTTTAATTATAAATTGTTTATTATTATATGTTTCTTTTAGTCTTTATATATATTACAGGTAAGATTTACTTAAGGCTTCTCGTGTGTATTTTGGGTACTTTCTCCGATAATCTTGCACCGTCTGCAGAAGAAAAAGAAAATTAAATTGCATAATATATGTAACAATGGAGTACAAATTTAAATAGAAAAGATGACAAGTCATTATTATTCTAAGACAAAGGACCGGCTCACCTGTAAAACAAATTGTTTTTGGGATTCGTCTTTTGTAAATTTGTCGTTAAATTCTTCCATTAGTTTTACACCCCGTTCCGCTGTATCATTTACCACTCTCAAGGATCTTAGGATTTCTCTCCCATTTATGTAACTTTCTTGATCTTTCCAATGCACAGGATCTAGCTGAAGAAAGTCTTGGGAGATACCAAACCTTTCGAATAATGCTTTAGATTTCTTTGTGATTAATTGTACAGGAAGGTCTTTACCAAGGAAGTATTCCAAGTCATCTAATTTGATAATCAGTTTGTTTCTGGCTTCTGCTTGCGCTTCATATTCTTCGTCTAACAATATCTTTTGTGCCATATTTTTTCTCCCTTCATCGCTTATTCTTTCATCAAATATAGCTAAAGCTGCACATTCCTCACTTAAATACCATAAATGGTTAATAAATTTGTGGATTGCTGTCTCTGCAACTAATTGGTCATCTATCTTGTAAGCTACCAACTTTTTAAGAAAGTTGATGTCGTTAAGAGGTGCCTCAATAGGGTTCACAGCCGAAAACCAAGCCTTAACATAGCATTTTACTACGAAGCAACAAATCCGCCTCAGTGCCTTTTCCTCCCTTTTAGTTAATTTAAGTTGATTTCTGAATAAATATATTTTCAAGCAATATATTGCTTTCGCCATCCATCTGGCTAAGTGATATGCTCCGGATTGTCGAAAATGTATACCTCGTGCTGGCGTCTCCCCTAAGAATATTATTATTAATTCCAAGAATTCTCGATAATCGTCACGAGGCATATCGTCCTTAAGTTTGTTAGTAGTATAAACTAAAATATTATTAGCATCGTCCTTCAGAATTTCTTTAAGCTCTGTATCTGACAACCATGTTGAAAATTGCATTTGATCAATATCCTTCCATGCATTTTTAAATCTTTTGAACAAGGGTATGTCTGGTCCAGTACTAGATGAAACTTGTATTTCATGAAAGACTCCCTGCAGTACAATTTCATAAACGTGATGACGGCAAGCCAAATGTAAAACATCACGATCTAATTTTTGTTCCAACAAATGACATGCACCATTTAAGCGACCTGTATTGCTAGCAGTTGTATCGAAAACAAAGGCTTGAACAATATCTAATAAATACCAGTCTTGTAAGACATCATATATTGCCGAAGCTATTTCTCGCCCGGTTCCCGTCGAAAGTTCCGGAACTCCTAAAAGCTGTTCTACGTTTGGAGCTGTCGCTTTGACAGGAAGTCTATCAACTTTATTTTTTCCAGTAATATCTGGAAGTATTTTAGAGTCCCAGTGAACAACTACAAAGTTTAAATTCATTTCACCGAATTTAGTCTTGACGCCCATAGAAGTATTTTTACGAAATTTCTCTCTGGCTCTCTTAATGGATGTACGGTTAATAACAAAATCATTTGGATTCAAATTAACGGCTTCGACACAAGCTACTAAAATATGGACAGCATCCCTATCACTAATTTTACATTTGTCTAAAGCTGCCCCAAGTCTAGCAGTCAACATATCTTTTCTAGCTCTCTTGCTTTTTGACGTCCCAGGTTGGTTAGACAATGGAACAGTTTCACAATCCAGACCAGTTTCTTCGGACTCGCTAGCAGACTCCGAAGAGTAAGACATATGTACTGAAAAATAAAGAAAATCAAGATGAGTGGAAAAAGAAACTTGGAAGTAGAGAAAAGATATCAGATTTTTAGAAAAACGTTGCACACCTGTTTCTACCATTTCTGAAAACTGCTTCTTTTTTCTTTGCAATTCCTTTTCTTCTCGAGCAGCCTTCTTTTTTTCGATATTCAATAGTTTCCTGTCAATTCCTAACATACAACCTGGGCGTCCTTTTCTTCTTTGCATAAGCAAAAATTCCTTATCTTCTTTGATTTTTATTATATTTAAGGCATTAGCATGTGCTATATCAAAGAGGTCATTTAAAGTCTCTTCAAATTGTTTCTCTTTTTGTTTACAAGATTCGCTTTCTCGGCTTTTATGCTTTTCTAAATTCCGTAAGGTTTCATATAGCTTCTTACACTTTTTGATGCAATCCGAACGGTCTTGAGTTGGTATACGAGCTTTTTTCCAAAATATTAAAGTCTCGTCAATTACAAGAGAAGCACTTTCATGTAAATTCAGCTTCACTTCACGCATATTGTAAAATAGAACACTTAAAACATTTCCCCGGGAAGGTAACTTACTACCAGCAATCTGACTTTTCATTAAGCCCACAAGAAAAACTGTTTTGCGAGACATTTCTTTACAGTTTTAAATAGAATTTCTGTGGCGTTTAGCACTACTGCTGCTATACAGCACATAAAACCAGTCTAACTGTACTGCGACAGCCGTTCAGTGCATAGCGATCATACGTTTTACAGTGGACGGGTGGGGATAAATTGACCAGATGCCAGACAGTAGCTAGACAAGTTGATACTTGTGTTTTTAATTCAAATGGGCTTAGATATATTTTTAGGAAATTAAATTAACAATGTTCACCATTAATTCCAATTATAATATTTTGAACCCCTTGGGGCACGGTTTAACAGTTAACTATCGATCCCAAATTTACCAGGGAATCATTGTTTATATAAAGGAACAAATTGAGAGGGTCCTATATAAAAAAGGCTGAAGTTCGAAAATAAGGGCCACCCTAATATATATATATATATATATATATATATATATATATATATATATATATATATATATATATATATATATATATATATATATATATATATATATATATATATATATATATATATATATATATATATATATATATATATATATATATATATATATATATATATATATATATATATATATATATATATATATATATATATATATATATATATATATATATATATATATATATATATATATATATATATATATATATATATATATATATATATATATATATATATATATACAGCAAACACAGGTAATTGCTTTTAGCCGTTTGTACAAGGTGATTTATAACAATATATATAATACGATTGAAAACAATCTGTGAATAAGTCAGTCAGTAAACTGTTCATTATAGTAATTACTGTAATACGCAATTTAAGGATAAATTAATTTGCATATTACAGTGAAGGAAATTAAAAGTTTAATTAGTAACTCTAGAAAACAAAATATCCATTTATATATGCCTACTTTCTGTATACAGTCTGTGTATTTGTAGTTATTATGTCGTAACATTATTGAGAGCATTTACCACGATTCAAATCGTATGCCATGGTACCGGTTTGAACCAAATGATTTGAATCTTATTATTAATTGTCGTGAATATAATAAAAGCCATTTTCGGTACACTTTGTAAAAAAGTGTAACGATTTAGCTAATATAGAATGAACACTAAATGCATAACAAAGATTAATGAACAATATTTGAGAAATATATTACTCAATAACATAGGTTATATTTTATACGTATTTATATACTGTTGCGAAGTAGGTACCTACCTATGTAATTCCTTAAACAAAACATATTACGTAATATGGCCCATTAAACGTTACAATTTTCACTATTTGAAGATACTCGTTAAAACCTACGACAGGCAATCGGGGTCGGTCCGTACTTGGGAACTCGGTAACCAAACAGATACTTACCGTTATTAAAATCTATCTAGATTTTAATAATATAATATACACCTCCAAGAAATTAATGCACCACCAGAAAATAACGAAAAGTTTAAAGTTAATGTTGTTTAAAGTCAAAGTTAGAGTTAGAGTTAGCGTTAGAGTTAGAGTTAGAGTTAGAGTTAGACTTAAGTCTAGATTGTCCGATTTCGTTTTTTTTTTGTATGATAACCTTTTTGTTCAAGAATGTGAATGTTCTATTCTTTTTTCAAAGACATTTTGTTTTATTCGTTACAGGATGCAACAATTGCGACGTGTTTTTTTCATTAAATTTTGTAACTCTCTGTGGACTTTAATATTTACAACAGCAAGTTAGAAGTTAAATCACACTCTAGCCTTATCTTTTCTTAACATTTTCTTTTTTGATTGAGTTTATTATCTTCACACCAGAAATACACAATTTTATAGCATAACATGTTTTTACCTATAGGTAATATCGCAACAAAAAATTAAAAGGAAATAAACAAGAGCCAAAAAAGGAATGTCAAAAGAGCGTATTTTCAACTCTACCACGAAACACTTCTTGATAACGCCGATTCATACTTAAAATAGGCGACTTAGACTTACTTAGCACAAATTAATACTTATTATTTAAATTTTCAATTATTCAATTATTATTTTCAGTATTAATCCTTTAATTTAGACACAGTTTATTAGTGATTGATATGTGGTAATTATTAATATGACTTTTGTTGGTCTATTGTCTATGGTCTAGTGTAATTTCACATGAAACAGATTTTTGTGGCGATTAATTATTTAGTTACAACGATATTATGTTTGGACCAATCATGCGCGTAGCTGTCTGTTCGTTGGTTATAGGCAAGTGCTTGTTTGCGCTTATACTATAGTCTATTCGTTTTGTAGGCATCTGAATTTAATTTAATTTTTATTTGTTGTATTTATTGTATTTGATTGCCGAACTAACTAAACATAAAACAAACTAGACATAAAGAAAAGCCAAAGCCACAACTCTAGCTACTTGAATTGGACTAATTTGCACTGGCATTTTCTTTTAGAACGTTAACTGAATTTTAACTGAATCTTTTGACGTTTCAGTGTTAACCGTTACCATAGCCTCCTTGTTGAATATCAAACTTAATAACACCGTTTCATCTAAAATGTCGCATCTTCGTTGCTGAAGGGGCTAGAGAGGTGATTCAAAAAGGAGAATATTGAAAAAAGAATGCTAAACACCGTGACCTAAGAATTAAATACAAATAAAATTTTACTCCACAGTGACAATCAAATTTCGTGTCAAAATCATAATCGGTTTTTAAAGGCTGTACATATTAAAAAATACATTTTTTTATAGAAAGCCAATTACAAAATAGTCATCCGCAAGAATCGCCCTTTCAAACAAAAAAATTATCAAAATGACTAGGCTGGTTTAAAAGTTATTTAACATCAAATTTGGGACAAAATCTAGGTGCGCCACTTTTTATGTCCGTCAGTGTATATATATATATATATATATATATATATTTTTTTTTTTTGGAGGGTTTATCTTGGGATAGTAGCAATAAAACGACTGATTAGGTTACTTGACGTTTCGGTCCCTTTCTTGGGCCTTTTTCAAAAGAGTATTTTATTTTGTGACATATTTGACACAGGTAAATATGACACAAAATAAAATACTCTTTTGAAAAAGGCCCAAGAAAGGGACCGAAACGTCAAGTAACCTAACAAGTCGTTTTATTGCTACTATCCCAAGATAAACCCTCCAAAAAAAATATATAAAGATAGCAAAGAAATTAGAAGATAAATATATATATATATATATATATATATATATATATATATATATATATATATATATATATATATATATATATATATATATATATATATATATATATATATATATATATATATATATATATATATAAAGGGTCCGCCAATAGGGACGCTCGATCTTTGACAGCTCATGGCGGCCATGTTGTTTGTGGTAGAGTTGGCAAACGTAGTTGTTATTATTCAGTGTATCTTCACAAATCACCATGAACCAATTCAGCCGCGAGCAACATGTGCAAATCGTTAAAACTTATTACGAAAATCATTCATCGGTTCGAGCAACGTTCCGCGCGCTCCGCCAATTTTACGGTGCAATTGATCGTCCTGCTGTGTCGACTATCCGTCGTTTGATTAACAAATTCGAGGCAACCGGTTCGGTGAACAATCAGCCAACACCGACGCGTCGTCGAAACGTCCGATCTGCCCAGAATGTCGCCGCTGTGCGCGATAGTGTGCGTGAAAATCCGCGACAGTCAATTTCACGTCGCGCACAGGAACTCCGCCTTTCGGAAACATCACTTCGCCGAATCTTGCATCTGGATTTGGGCATGCATCCGTACAAGATCCAGCTGACACGAGAGCTCAAAATAAACGACCATAGACAGCGCCGTATCTTCGCTGATTGGGCTTTAGAGCAGTTGGAAGTCGACCCCGATTTTGGTCGCAAAATCATCTTCAGCGATGAGGCACATTTTTGGTTAAATGGGAATGTCAACAAGCAGAATTGCCGTTATTGGGCCGAGAACAATCCACAGGAGGTCCACCAGGTCGCAATGCACCCAGCAAAGGTAACTGTTTGGTGTGGATTTTGGGCCGGAGGCATCATCGGGCCGTATTTCTTCGAGAACGACGATGGTGTGTCCATCACGGTAAACGGCGAACGATACAGATCCATGATAACGAACTTTTTCTGGCATGAAATCGACAATATGGATGTCGAGGATATGTGGTTTCAGCAGGACGGCGCTACGAGCCACACAGCGCGCGCCACAATGGATCTTCTGCACGAGCGCTTCGGAGGAATGGTTATCTCGCGCGGAGGCGACATCAACTGGCCACCGAGATCGTGCGATTTAACCCCACTAGACTATTTCTTGTGGGGTTTTCTTAAATCACAGGTCTACGCAAACCAACCACAAAACACTGATGCCCTCAAAGTCAACATACGCCACGCCATCGATGAAATACAGCCCGATTTGTGCGCCAGAGTCATTGAAAATTGGACTTCTCGTATGCGCGCCACCCAGCGAAGCCGAGGTGGACATTTGACCGATATTATTTTCCATACATAATGCCTTCGAATACTCTTTCAAACAAAAAATAAATTTCATTTATACCTCTCACACAACTTGCTTTATTTCATTTTAAAGATCGAGCGCGCTTATTGGCGGACCCGATATATATATATATATATATATATATATATATATATATATATATATATATATATATATATATATATATATATATATATATATATATATATATATATATATATATATATATATATATATATATATATATATATATATATATATATATATATATATATATATATATATATATATATATATATATATATATATATATATATATATATATATATATATATATATATATATATATATATATATATATATATATATATCTATATATATATATATATATATGTGTGTATATTTTTTTAATAATTTTATTATTCATACTTTTATAATAAAAGCCTTATAAAGAATCTTGTAGAAATATTTTGTCGTTTTTGTAATAGAAAAGGGTCAGTTTTCCAAAGTAAAAATGTGCAATACAAATTATATTTTTCGCAAAACATTTTTTTGTTCCAAAATTTGTTAGAAATCTTTGAGTTGAACCCTTTGAACTCTTTCGAAATTTGGAAAATGTCAGACATGTTCCCACTGATCTGACTGATCGTGAGTATACCTACTTATAATATACATAAATATATTGTCTTTATGGGAATTTTATAATTAATAGGCAAATGAGAGCAATTTAATATAGAAATAACAATCCATTTCACTGTTCATTTAGAGATATCCAGTCAATAGATGCAACGTAGGTTCTAACTGTGAATCGTACCTAGGTTTTGAATCATTACTATTATACTGAATTATTTGAATGTCTATAATACCACTATTATGTTGGTTTGTAAACACCAAGGACGGCCACTTGAGAGAAAAATACATTACCATTCAAAGGCGTGTCACTTAGTGGTTTCATATTCATAATTATTAGACATTTAACCGATTTAGACAGCAAAACAATAGGCATTTCTTATATTATAGTAAACAGTATACCTTGTGCTATCTATTCAATATTTGGTTCTTTTTTATATTCATGAGCCAATGGTTCAAGTATTGAAATATATGCGAG
Organism: Tetropium fuscum; assembly: GCA_964058915.1. Classification (NCBI taxonomy): domain Eukaryota; kingdom Metazoa; phylum Arthropoda; class Insecta; order Coleoptera; family Cerambycidae; genus Tetropium; species Tetropium fuscum. The sequence continues at coordinate 10,740 of CAXKVY010010086.1, forward strand.
AGCGATATCTGCAGTTAGTTCAGAACAATTTTGAAAATTTATTGTCGGTTCTAGAAAATTAACCGATATGCCTTAACTTGACATATATAATATTCGTATTTTTTTTAAATATAGATATAACATCACTTATTATAGGTGCGTATAGCGTATACCAATGCGTCTACTGTAAAAGTTTCATTGAGTGCCAGTGGAGTAATTGCTTCTTATTCTACCGCATTTGCCTTGAATAATCCTAAAAATTACGGTTTCTCAACAACATTGCTTTAATATTTTTATATCCTTGACATTGTTCAGAGATTTCTGGTTATTATAATTTTTTATATATCTCTGACAGGCCTTTGAATATGTGTAATGTAATACAATAGTAAAACATGCAATTGCAGTTACGTTGGTGCGTAAATACTTAAGAAATACGTAAGAAAATTTTGTTATAAAAATACAAAAGTACATAGATTATTCCACAACTTAAACATTTATAAATCTATAAACTCTCATAAAAACTCAGCATGGTAATCAGTAATATGTTTTTTCTTCAATAATTCCAAAATCTTGTTATCGGACAAATCGTGTGCAACGTAAAATGTGTCAACAACAAAGGAATATGTATTATTGGTATTTTTCTTAGAAAAATCAGACATTGTCCCCTGCTACATTATGGTGAGAATACTCAATGTTGAAATTGACTATTTCATTTCATGAAAAGCAGGATATTTGAGAACTTCGAAAATTTCAGGTATTTACAAAGAATGATATATCAATTTTAACATTGGAAATGTTTATGTTTTTATATGGGGGCTCCGTTAAAAGTTTTCGTTCAAGGCCAAAAGACAGCGGTGTCGCGATCGAGTGACGCAATACATATAGATATCGCAGCGCTCGGCGAGTATTCAGTGCAGCTATATTGGGAGAGGTAGCGCATTGCTAGTAGTGATGGGAATATTTTCATAATCATAATTAAAATGTCCATAAATTTAATAATTCGAGATATATAATCGAATTTATTTAGGATGAACTGATAAAAATTCGAGTTGTTTAATCTAATTTGTAGTATATACAACATGAGTAGGTTCCTATAATGAATTATGATAGCACCACCAAAGGAAAATGAAATCATAAATCACTAAATAAAAGACGCTGATATAGCTAATGAGCGGCGGCGTTTTAAGAATGTACATTAAATGTCTATTTAAAAGAGTAAACCGATGAATTTGAATAATGAATTTATTATTTGAAT
>CAXKVY010010087.1:0-12687 GCA_964058915.1 Tetropium fuscum
AGGCAGTAAATAATTCATTAAAATGATGTAAATCTCGTGCCTCCTCCTCAACTTAGATTAAACCGTTCTGTATTAGCTTTGCGGCATCCATATCCGTTTGTTGCGGTAATTAGGGTGTTCAAATATTAACCAAAGTGAGAGGAGTAACAGACATACTGGTACTTAGTTCTATATACAACTGGAGTTTGTTACTACATGCAGACTAGTGGAGTTCCCATTGATCTTTGATAAGATGAACTTATTGCATGCATGCACTTCTAATGCCGTGATAGAACCAACTAGAAATAATATTTCAATAGTGCAAAGCTTTGATAAATTTTTATTTAAATAAATGCACAAAATTGCACATCATGTTAAACAGTTGTCCTCTTAATTTCTTCTTGTTTAATAAATTCCCTGGAAAATGTAAAAAAGCTGGAATAGAGTGAAATAACTAGAAATACTACATTCTTAAACTACTATATTAAACTTCTACTACATATGAAAGTTGTACAAGTTGGGTCGGGTCGCCTTTATTGAGTCTTGAGGAAAAATTAATTAAAGCGATTTATATTTAATTATATGTTTTTGGAATAATGGTAATTATTCGATATGACGCCTAAATTAAACACTGAAGTTATGCGACAGAAAGTGATTATGATTATAGTATAATGTCTAGAATTCAAAATTAAATCCAGTGAAATTCAAATTGTATAAGTAAAGTTAAATATAGTTATAAGTAAAATTAAATAAATCAAATAATAGGCATTAATCTGATTGGCCAGATTGTATAATAACAATAAGAAAGAAAATTGTAACCAGGAAGTGCAGTTGTTTTTCTATATGGGATATCCGTGGTTACATATAACAATGCAAAAGAGTTCAGCCATAGCGTTCAAGGAAAGAACAGCTCATAATTAATTAATAATTGCTAATAATTGTTATAAAACTTAATAGTTAAACATAAGAAAAATGATTAAAATAGGGAAATATAAGTAGAACACCAGTGGAAACGGTCTTAAAGCAGAAGTAACTGCATATTAAGTGTTTGCATTTAGTCAATATCCGCTAAGAAACTTTATCACTATTGAAAATCTGTGATACACTCGATGATGCCACAAATAAACCTACAATTATTCATACCTTAGTCATTCACGAATGATAGAGGGCACCTGGTAACCTTTTCATCGTAGATTGTAATACCTGAGAACTAAATACCTACCATTTAACAGTCAGATATTCAATTCATGGCCCTAGCGAAAAATGATAAATCTTGTGATGGTACATACTACACAATGAGATCTTTAGTTTGAGGAATAAACAATATATATATATATATATATATATATATATATATATATATATATATATATATATATATATATATATATATATATATATATATATATATATATATATATATATATATATATATATATATATATATATATATATATATATATATATATATATATATATATATATATATATATATATATATATATATATATATATATATATATATATCACTTTACTCACTTTAACAAATTTATTGATTCAACAATTAAAAAAATACTGTGCAGTTTATATCCGTATATGATTAATTTTAAGTAATAGATATATTAAGCAAGAGAAAATGATAATTACTATACACTTATAACATTCACTAAATACTACTTAACCTATATTTAAAAATTTGACGTTTGTGACAATTTTATAAAATTTAGATATCAAGTCCGAAATGTCTTGCTAAAAGTTTATATATTTAAGAGCTCTAATATTTGTGATTTATCAATTAACTCTAAAACTGTTCAAATTATATGATGTTATTCCTTGGTCATGAATAACTTCAATATTTTATAAGGTACCTTACTTTCATTTATACATAAATATGTATTCTGGTTCATCCCTTGTTTACGATCCTTCTAATTCTGATTACATATCCTCTTATCCTCCTTCTATGACTATTAAATACAAATCCTCAAATCCTATTCTGATATTATATATGTCTACTTCTTATATGTAAACTGCTAATACTCCTATAGCACCTATTTCCTTTTATATTCTTCTTCTCTGGTTCATTCTATCCTGGCTCTCGTTTTCCAAATTTTCAATCTCAATTTTTCTTAAACAAATTTCTTATTATTTTTATTTTCCTTGGTTTCCCTCTTTTTGTTTTCTCCCCCTATCTTGATTTCCATTTTTCAATAAAAAAAAATTCACTCATGTCCTATATTACGCAGTATTGTCTATGCCATTTACACCATCTCACTTTAGTTATTGAGTCTTTTGATGTTTAGCATCCTTACACATTTACTATTTACTAAACTTCATACCTATATTTTACATTTCTATTTACTACTTCGTATATACTATCATTTTCACTAATATATCATTTGATAACTACTAACTTTTCTTGCACAGTACTTTAACTATAAATCTCTATTCTATATGATTTATAATATCATTAAGACTCAATTATATTTCAACTATTTTCCTACATAATTATTTACAGATATATCCGTTATTATCTCAACAATTCTTAATTTTATACATTTATATATATATATATATATATATATATATATATATATATATATATATATATATATATATATATATATATATATATATATATATATATATATATATATATATATATATATATATATATATATATATATATATATATATATATATATATATATATATATATATATATATATATATATATATATATATATATATATATATATATATATATATATATATATATATATATATATATATATATATATATATATATATATATATATATATATATATATATATATATATATATATATATATATATATATATATATATATATATATATATATATATATATATATATATATATATATATATATATATATATATATATATATATATATATATATATATATATATATATATATATGGGCAAAGGATATTTCCAAATGGACAAAGCGGATATTTGTTTTGCTTTGCCTATTTTAACAAGCAAACATACGCGAGCAAACTAAAATCTCCAGTCACTCGAAGAATAAGCAGAAATATATTATATAATGGCTACGTGGAGTACTCTAATAAAGCAAACCCCGCGAAAGAGACTCCACATATTCAGGCCCTTGCGGGCAAAGCCGACCTCATTATCCCTGCCCATCCAATCCACACGGAAGTGGTCAGCTTTATATCTCTATTTCTGAACTTATGGTGTCGTAAATGCCTATCGGTGGTATTGGTTTGCCGACCTCACTTATTGAGGTTGAATCCCAGAGTCGGGATTAAAAATATACTGAATGAAAATTGCCCGGGGTGGGCTCTTACGTCTTGCTCCAAGTGGCTTTTATCTGGGTCTCGATGCCCGCGCTGCGCCAGAATACTCTGTTATTATGGTGTATTACAGTTTTTATGTTATTGTGACTCGCTTCTATTTGGACCCGCCAGCTGATAATGCCGAGTGTGATGTTATTGTCGATATTAAAGAATTTCCAGCGCTGGACTGCTATTGAATTCGGTTCATTGGAGCTATGGATTATGGCGATTGACTTGCATTTTATGCTTTCTTATGGAATTACTGCAAAATTTGTCTATGAATTATAATTTAATATGAGCAAAACATGTATTTCTACAGCTAAACAAGTACCTACCTATCTAATGATACAATTTTCTGGATAATATTTATATAACTAATTGACAATATGTATTGTCAATTAGTTTCACGTATAGTCAGATTTCGAGGTCCAGATATCTTCGCGGATCTAGGCTTAGAGGAAACATCATATTTTCACTAGTGCATGTTGTTGTGCTTTATAAATAGATATAACAGGTTGTGTATTCATCCAACATCCCTTAGATTCCTAACCAAATAAAATCCCCACAGATCACTGACAAAACGACTAAAATGCTATGGAATGACAAAGAACACCAAGAGAACTAAACAGAGAACACGTTCACAAAACGGTCGAGGACAATGAAAAATCTATAGCTGATGCAGGATATGACATGCGATACATGGGTATTTGAAATGTTCGGGATAAATTCAGTATTAATTCCGGATGTGCTCAGGATAGTCAGGATTCCTACCGCGATGCATGTGTTTACAATTTGTGCAATGCATATCACAGAAGGGGTTAATTTAATTTTTAAGTTATTGCACAAAGTATGAAACGGTGAACTCAAAAGTACAGTCTAGCTATTGGCAATGTAAAAACATCTGACCATGCCATGAAAATTTAAATCACTGAAAAGACTAAATCGGTCAATTAAATTATGTAAAAGTTTGTAACCAAATTTTAAACTCAATGCCAAGGATGGTATTTCAAATGTATCGAGTAGTGTTTGATCGAAATTTATCAATTTGTGTGTGACTGAAACTGCTTCGTTTCAGTTTCCAGTTTCAAATAGAAATAAAATTAATTTTACTAAAATTTTATCGAAATTTCGTATATTTCACCCTAGAATATATTTATTATTTTTTAAGTTCTATGATATTATTGATTATTTAAGATCTATCAAATTATGATATTTTTAATATGGTATACTCGTACTGAATTAAGAAAGATAATTTAATAAGAATAATCAACTCTAAAAATTAATTTTTTCGGGAACTCTCTGGCTTTTCTACATTATTTTTGTTGGCTTTTCTACATTAAACACTATATATCATTATAATAATTCTACCGTATATGTACTTTCATTTTCCTCAAAATTTGGGTTGGCTACACAAAATATGCCTTTTTAACATTACATATAAATATTTGTATTTGTATTTGAGCATTGTACTTTGTACTAATATTTCCATTACTTAAATGTTTGACTAAACTTTTTTTGAACAGGGGTCATACTCATAAATATTTCTATTAGGATTCCTAATTCACCTAATTCTGGAAAACATTTATTTAATATCAACCCATCAGTTGCCCGATTTTATTTACTAATATATTCACTAGTTCACATTTTAATGCTTCATGGCATTACTTTTGCTTTATGTGTGCCTATTATGGTGCTGACACAAAATCTTTCACACACAGCTTTCTTTGTATGTATATCATTATAAATTTTTATTTCCGTTATTCTGTTATTCATATAACTCAAACCATGAAGAAGATAAACTTTGTAATTTTGTTTGTTCTGTGGCTTACTGAATGAAGCCATTTGTTCTCTTGCATATTCCAGAAACAAATAATCAATACTTGTACATTTGATTATAATATATTAAAATTAATCATTTAGAATTAGACCAGAAGATGATAACAGTTTATTTTTTACGATTTCATACAGCATGTTATTGGACTAGCCCGCTGGGCGCCCTCCGGTCATATTATGTATAATTACATTTCCAATTCTTTTTACACTTGTACAAAATTTTTATGTATTTATCTGATATTGTAATTAATGCCCCAAAACTATATGGGTTTTATGACAAAAACTTCGTTCCATCGATATGCAGCATGAAAACCCTGAATGAGCAATGCTCAAGGCAAAAAAATCTACCTGTACCGAGCATACAAGCGTGTACATTCTCATGGAGTATCATTCACAAAACGTCAAAAGGATTACAAATTACATAGACGACACAGATCCTTCTTACACTCGATATTCGCTTGCTTCTGTCACGAACATTCTTTACGGTACTGAGGATGTCGTTTCTCGGTTTTGTTTCTAAAATGCACGACATATCAAATCCAGAATTCGTTTGATGTTTAGAATAGCCTCTTTTATTACCACTCACTCTAATTTCCTGAAAGTGCAGTGGAAACCAGTGAAATTTTTGCGCATCATCCCTCACTAAGGTGTTGGCGTTTATGACATCGTCCACACTCAACCGACAATATAAATTAACCTGTGTTAGAAGCCAGATTTGCATGCATTTGCGGACGTCTATGGGGCCAGTGAAAACGGTTCATGTATCCGACGAGTTAAAGGCATCAATACCGAGATTAATATAAATCCTACCGCATTATCTTGCTTGATGTATACCCAAATGCTGAAGGATAATCAAAATGTTCAGTTTGACTACCGGTAAGGAGCACAAGAAATGGATTGCATTTGATTCATGCACTAAGAAAACAATTATTTTCTTCGCTTTGTTTTTTTTTCAATTTATAACAGGCGATTTCAACAAAATAAATAGTCTCTTCTGTTCATGTATATATATATATATATATATATATATATATATATATATATATATATATATATATATATATATATATATATATATATATATATATATATATATATATATATATATATATATATATATATATATTGGATATGGAAGTATATCTGAGGCAATTTGCATTATATATGAAAAGTCCTTTCGAAGAGAAGATATTCATCAAAATTATTATAAAAGGCTTTTTTTGAATTTATTAGCGAATTGTTTTTTTTAATCGAATAAACCATATATTATATTTCATTCTGATACAGCTTGAGCTTTTAGACCAGGGCCGAAGCGTTTCAAAATGGTAAAAAGTGAAAAAAATTAGAACACGGTGACAGCCATTGGAAAAGGAAGAAAATATAACAAAAACAAGAGGAAACATTATTTACGGGAAATTTGAGTTCGGGAAGCGGAAGGGGGTGAACTTTTAAGGGTGGGAAACGGGTACATGAAATTTTATATTTTTAGTATTAAAAGTGTAAATTTCAATAAATAGCGCACAATTTTAAACAATGATTAAATTTTTTTTTCTAAATCGAATTTTTCGGTTTTTTGCATTTTCTGAAAATAGTTTTCTTAGTAATGTATATTTTTTTGAAAACTATCCATAAGTAGAGGTTTTAACGAACAAAATGCGCACCAAAATAGTTTAAAAATGAGTTTTTTTTTACTTGAGAATTTTCGATTGAAAATGAGGTTAATTTTTCGATATAAAATCAAAATAAAGGGAAAAAATAAATATTTTGAACAGAAAAAATTACAGCGTATTTGGTACATAGGAAGGTAAGTTTCTACAAAATTATAACACGGCTAATTATGGAATCAATCTACATATACAAAAAAATCCTAATGCATGTAATAACAAAAAAGATACAGGACATCTTTCTACAATCTACAATTTGTTAATAGAAAAATATTAAATAAATTAACAAAAAACATTATCTCTATATAGAAACTCATATGCGTACATACATACTACTACTAAACTAATTGTACAGTCTAGTAAAAAATTTAATAAAACTGTAATTTTTGCCTATGTCAAATATGTCATAAATAAAATCCTCTTTTGAAAAAGGGGCAAAAAAGTGACCGAAACGTTAAGTAATATAATCAGTCGTTTTATTGCTAGCATCCCACGATAAACCGTCAAACCTTCTGCATATATATATATATATATATATATATATATATATATATATATATATATATATATATATATATATATATATATATATATATATATATATATATATATATATATATATATATATATATATACATATATATATATATATATATATATATATATATATATATATATATATATATATATATATATATATATATACATATATATATATATATATATATATATATATATATATATATATATATATATATATATATATATATATATATATATATATATATATATATATATATATATATATATATATATATATATATATATATATATATATATACATATATTACATATACATAATTTCTAATTCATAAAAATTTCTTGTAATTCCTACCATTGTATTGTACTGTTTTATCAAATATTTTTATAATTATTCAAATAGCTAATATCTACCAATTAGAGGACTAAATCTGCGTCATTCTCTCGTCTTCAATGTAATTTTACAGAAATCACGCAGCAGGATATATTTTTTTTTATAATAAAATGGAACTTCAATAATTTTAAATCCCTCTTCCCTGAAAATTGTAATCGAATACGTGACGGCCTTTCTAATTTTCGGAATCGTGTATTTGAAAGACGCGTCTAAAGAGAATTTTCAATTGCAGAATGTTTTCTGCAGATACGGATTTGCATTGGCAAAGTAACACTAAAAAAACTTTTAATTAGATGCTGCCACATAAATGAATAATGTAGAATACATCTTGAACGGGAATTTAAATCAGATGCAAGTCTTTCAAAGCCAAAATCGATTGCTCGCTAGGAAACGAGAAGGAATCTAATTTATACTAAAATTGAGCAACGCTTCAATGACTTAGAAAATAGTAAAGTCATATATTTATCCGTTTTATATCGTGAAAACTAGCAATCAATTCCTGATCTTCAGGAAAATAGTAAAATAAAATTTGATAATAAAATCTGAAGCAAAGCTTCGCTCATATAACAGAAGCTGCAAGGATATCCAACATGCAGCACGTAATACGTTTCCATATCGCCTGCATTTTTGTTCGTACGAGGAGATTGGAGTGTTTACTACCTGCTATATATAATTGTTAAATGCCATCATCTGAGTCAAAATAAGTAAAATAATTACCCATATACACGGTGTATAAAAATAAGTACCTACCCTTCTTTTTCATGTTACCCCCTAGTCGTGTCTCCGGAATGAATTGGAATATCGCTTTGCAATTTAGGATGAGTGGGTTTCCGGAGTATCTACCATTCCAAAATATTTTTGAATTTCTATCACTACTGGTTATACCGGAAGTAGGCATCAACTTTGTTATTTTAAATGGAACCACCCCGTTTTTTCCCGTTTCTGGATTTCTCATCAATTTTAAGGGTAATTTTTATCATATAAGTTTGTGAGTTATTATGATTTCTTAAAAATTTCTCGCTTTTAAAGAGAAAATGGGAAAAAAAATTGCTTAAAAATATTTTTTTTATTTTACAAATGCTTTTAGTTAATTAATTTATCACAAGAAACAAATTTTTGTTCATACGTGGAGACTGGAAAGTTTACTACTTGTATTATATAATTATTCAATTCTGTTATCTGAGCCAAAATAATTAAAATAAGTACCCATATACAGGGTGATAGAAAGTTTCACACTCATTAAAGTTTAACATCTGCTAGATACATATATGGTCCTAATGCTTTTATATTTCAATATGTTCAGGTAGAACAAGTATAAATAGTAGAATAGGTACCTATCTGTTTTCTATGAATGTCAGTTTCGTCAAAACTAATGTCACATAAAAATGTTACTATCAGAATGGTGAGTATTAATGGGAAATTCAAGTATAAATCACAAATTAAACAAATCTTACATCATTCTGAAGATTCTCAATACAGGTGAAAGAACTTCTACAACTTCTAAATGATTCCTATATGTTTAAAGAATGATAACTATATGTTTAAAGTAAGAAGTAATTGCAGAAAAATGCTTTAAATCTAAGTTACTTGTTAAAGTCGATAATATTGAACCATTTAGATTTTAATACCTAACCTAAGATTAAATGGTACACACAATAATAATATGTGCATGTTTATTTACAAGTTTTGAAAGATTTTATCTGTATTTGGAGCTCAATATTGGTAAAGTAAACTTTATATACGTATTATTCATTGATACATAGTTTTACTATGATTCAAGTACCTTTTTATTAGTTAGCATAGTTTTACTATGATAGCATAGTTTTACTATGATTACTATAATTCATGTTTTACTATCATTCAGCTACATAGTTTTACTATGATTCAAGTACCTTTTTATTAGCTAGCTTTTTATTTCTGATCGGATGTATGTTGTAAGGTATACCTTTTTATCATTGCGATGTCATTGTAGGTCTTGATTCCTCGCTGGGGGTGAAAACTATTGACTGCCTGCACACCATCCCACTGAATTCTTCACATCTGTTAGTTAATAAAAGTTGTTACGGTTATCTGGAACTTCGTCTCCTCGCTGCACATGTACCAAGTCCTCGTAGACGTTCTTATGAGTAGATATATCCTCTTTTCCTTACTTAATCTACCTTTCTACAATAAAAAGTACTGGAGAATCCAAATTTACATGCTGCTTTTCTTGAAACCAGTTCGTTGGTTATCAATAAATTGTTTTTTATAACTTGTTTTGGTTCCTGAAAACCAGGATATGCATACTTGTTTCCTGTTTGTTTGTTCATTAGATTTTATTCACTTAAGAAGTTCTGATTTATGCACTTTCACTTTGTTTTTAAAATATCTATATCACATTTTAATTATTATAAATACTTAAAAATATTGTTACATTACAATGCTTTTTGAATATTTATATTTCCATATTATTTAAGGTATTATATTTTTGCACTATGAACCAATATCTTGCATTGAAATGTTTATTTAATGTATGTTATGATGGGTATATCGAACTTATATGTTCGCTCTCCTTATCGAACTCATATGTCCAAATCCAGAAAAGGTTTCGCAATTGTACAATGTAACAGCAAATTGAAAAATATATAAGTATGTAATGTAAATATTATGAGTGGCAGGTCACATTTTACTATTCTCAGCCAACAATGGGAAAGGTACTTTCACAAAGGACGTGAAAATTCCTCATCATTTCCTCCCTGGCACCATCTGGTAGATGAAAATAGTAAGTTTCCTTTCTGTCATAGTGGACACTATTCTTATCTCAATTTGAGATATGTATGTATATCCTTCAATTGAAGAAAAATGTAGCATAATGCGAAGCCCACAAAACACTAATGGAATTCCATGCAAGTCTCAGAACACAATTCAGGCAGCGCAACGTACAGGTGGACTAACGGGAAACTCACACAAATGCTTATAAAAATTTATATTATATTGGAGAGCACACGTACAGAAAATAGCACTGCTGAAAATAAAATGGCGTAACAAGAATAACTCAGGTTTCCTTATTTATTTTAACAATGATCAGGAAACCTATTTTATGGTAAAGAAAATAGCCATAGCAGCGTACAGACCAGCAATGTGGTACAATAGGACAATAATTGCTTGTGTCCGTGGCAGTGTAATAATAATATAATGTTATATTTCCTAACCTAAGATATAGTGTATATATCGGTGTAGCAGTGAATTATAACAGTGATTTATTATTAACCATAGTTCACATTTAATTCAGATATATTGCCATCGCAACGTATCAAATGCATTGGTCGTGGCAAAAAGTAGTATTCAACTCGAAATTAATAGCCATAATTGATTCGGGAAACTTTATCCACTCATCTACGGGTCTCATCCTGCGTTAATAGCGGCTATATTTAAATGTTGGTTTTATATACTATTATGAAACACTCAGAACTATTATAGTTATTCCTTATTTCAGATAAACGTTTACGAGACGTTTCCTTCGGTCATTCCACTTTGGTAAGTTGCTCCACAAAGGAGCATTGATGGATCCATTAATTTCGAGCAAATTAGTGGGATGAATTAGTAGCTTTTCAGTCCAACATTAGTTCAAAAGCGTTGGGATAGTGTCAAGGTATAGTATCCAGGTATAAATTAATACTAGTTTTTCGTATTAATTTATAATGTTAAGATTTATACTAATTAAATATGTTGGCACTACGTGATTGTAGTTGATTCTCTTATATATTGTATAACTGAACCAAAAGTAAGAGATTTTTTCCGATTTCAACGTGCAAGACAGTAGTGCAAAGCCCCATTCTTTCTACAACCCTCTCTTCTCATACAGGATGTGAAGTTAATCGATGTAAAATTTCAGTTGCCATTATGATAATAATCGAATCGTTAATCCAATAAAAATTGGCGTAATGTAAAATGTGAGCAATGTCATTTCAATTTTGTACAAATTGTAATTGTGTTAGTTACTTCTGTCCAATAATATAACATAAATTCATTATATTATTGTGTCCAATACTATAATATGATCTTCATTTTAGTAGGTATCATTTAGGAGGATAAAAATAAAATAATTGTCAATATTTTGTCGAACTACGACATCGCTATAAAATATCGAACAAAAAACTCAGTAAGTCAACAACATTAATCATAGAAAATATATGGCAGAGTCTATTATAAGATGCACATTAGTAAGCCATTAGTACAAGCGGATTACATTAATTTGAGGCAATTTTCGAATAGAAGATGTTTTTCCACATGTCTGAGTTTTTATGATAATGTCTTTCCTGTTTCAGAAAGCTTTCAGGATATTAAAAGTGGTCTTTTTTCGCAAAGATAACATTCTAAAAATGTAGTTAATCATAATTATAATAGGGTATTATAAATCAAATATTATCTTACCAAATTACCTTTTACCGTCTACATATTTTGCCTTATACACATTTAATTAGGTTAATATAATGTAAATTGTCGCCATTTCTAACTATATTCTTATTATTTGATATAAGTCTACAACAAAGAATGTAAGTACCGGGTATCTAACTCTAACGCTATCGAGAGATGCGGTTTTCACTAAATTTTTTAGAATCCCTTCAAGTTTTTCTTGCCATTTTTTTCTATTCTTAAATGTTATCAGAAATTTATTCGTATCAGACCAGTTTAAACCAGGATACAGTAAAAACAGATTAGCGAAAATTGTCAGTGTCCTCGAAAGTGTCCTAAACGCCATGGACTACAACTTAACAAGTGTAACTTTACTTGTAATTAATTTAAGCGGAGCATGTGACTGTGTCAATTATGAATTTCTCATAGGAAAATTGGAATTTTACGATATACGGGAATTATTATAAAATACTACTGATCAAATAGGAATCAATATGTAGAACTTTTGGAAATTGAGCGAGATTTGGAATTATGTTGAGGGAATT
>CAXKVY010010088.1:0-17986 GCA_964058915.1 Tetropium fuscum
ATTGAGGTTGAATCCCAGAGTCGGGATTAAAAATATACTGAATGAAAATTGCCCGGGGTGGGCTCTTACGTCTTGCTCCAAGTGGCTTTTATCTGGGTCTCGATGCCCGCGCTGCGCCAGAATACTCTGTTATTATGGTGTATTACAGTTTTTATGTTATTGTGACTCGCTTCTATTTGGACCCGCCAGCTGATAATGCCGAGTGTGATGTTATTGTCGATATTAAAGAATTTCCAGCGCTGGACTGCTATTGAATTCGGTTCATTGGAGCTATGGATTATGGCGATTGACTTGCATTTTATGCTTTCTTATGGAATTACTGCAAAATTTGTCTATGAATTATAATTTAATATGAGCAAAACATGTATTTCTACAGCTAAACAAGTACCTACCTATCTAATGATACAATTTTCTGGATAATATTTATATAACTAATTGACAATATGTATTGTCAATTAGTTTCACGTATAGTCAGATTTCGAGGTCCAGATATCTTCGCGGATCTAGGCTTAGAGGAAACATCATATTTTCACTAGTGCATGTTGTTGTGCTTTATAAATAGATATAACAGGTTGTGTATTCATCCAACATCCCTTAGATTCCTAACCAAATAAAATCCCCACAGATCACTGACAAAACGACTAAAATGCTATGGAATGACAAAGAACACCAAGAGAACTAAACAGAGAACACGTTCACAAAACGGTCGAGGACAATGAAAAATCTATAGCTGATGCAGGATATGACATGCGATACATGGGTATTTGAAATGTTCGGGATAAATTCAGTATTAATTCCGGATGTGCTCAGGATAGTCAGGATTCCTACCGCGATGCATGTGTTTACAATTTGTGCAATGCATATCACAGAAGGGGTTAATTTAATTTTTAAGTTATTGCACAAAGTATGAAACGGTGAACTCAAAAGTACAGTCTAGCTATTGGCAATGTAAAAACATCTGACCATGCCATGAAAATTTAAATCACTGAAAAGACTAAATCGGTCAATTAAATTATGTAAAAGTTTGTAACCAAATTTTAAACTCAATGCCAAGGATGGTATTTCAAATGTATCGAGTAGTGTTTGATCGAAATTTATCAATTTGTGTGTGACTGAAACTGCTTCGTTTCAGTTTCCAGTTTCAAATAGAAATAAAATTAATTTTACTAAAATTTTATCGAAATTTCGTATATTTCACCCTAGAATATATTTATTATTTTTTAAGTTCTATGATATTATTGATTATTTAAGATCTATCAAATTATGATATTTTTAATATGGTATACTCGTACTGAATTAAGAAAGATAATTTAATAAGAATAATCAACTCTAAAAATTAATTTTTTCGGGAACTCTCTGGCTTTTCTACATTATTTTTGTTGGCTTTTCTACATTAAACACTATATATCATTATAATAATTCTACCGTATATGTACTTTCATTTTCCTCAAAATTTGGGTTGGCTACACAAAATATGCCTTTTTAACATTACATATAAATATTTGTATTTGTATTTGAGCATTGTACTTTGTACTAATATTTCCATTACTTAAATGTTTGACTAAACTTTTTTTGAACAGGGGTCATACTCATAAATATTTCTATTAGGATTCCTAATTCACCTAATTCTGGAAAACATTTATTTAATATCAACCCATCAGTTGCCCGATTTTATTTACTAATATATTCACTAGTTCACATTTTAATGCTTCATGGCATTACTTTTGCTTTATGTGTGCCTATTATGGTGCTGACACAAAATCTTTCACACACAGCTTTCTTTGTATGTATATCATTATAAATTTTTATTTCCGTTATTCTGTTATTCATATAACTCAAACCATGAAGAAGATAAACTTTGTAATTTTGTTTGTTCTGTGGCTTACTGAATGAAGCCATTTGTTCTCTTGCATATTCCAGAAACAAATAATCAATACTTGTACATTTGATTATAATATATTAAAATTAATCATTTAGAATTAGACCAGAAGATGATAACAGTTTATTTTTTACGATTTCATACAGCATGTTATTGGACTAGCCCGCTGGGCGCCCTCCGGTCATATTATGTATAATTACATTTCCAATTCTTTTTACACTTGTACAAAATTTTTATGTATTTATCTGATATTGTAATTAATGCCCCAAAACTATATGGGTTTTATGACAAAAACTTCGTTCCATCGATATGCAGCATGAAAACCCTGAATGAGCAATGCTCAAGGCAAAAAAATCTACCTGTACCGAGCATACAAGCGTGTACATTCTCATGGAGTATCATTCACAAAACGTCAAAAGGATTACAAATTACATAGACGACACAGATCCTTCTTACACTCGATATTCGCTTGCTTCTGTCACGAACATTCTTTACGGTACTGAGGATGTCGTTTCTCGGTTTTGTTTCTAAAATGCACGACATATCAAATCCAGAATTCGTTTGATGTTTAGAATAGCCTCTTTTATTACCACTCACTCTAATTTCCTGAAAGTGCAGTGGAAACCAGTGAAATTTTTGCGCATCATCCCTCACTAAGGTGTTGGCGTTTATGACATCGTCCACACTCAACCGACAATATAAATTAACCTGTGTTAGAAGCCAGATTTGCATGCATTTGCGGACGTCTATGGGGCCAGTGAAAACGGTTCATGTATCCGACGAGTTAAAGGCATCAATACCGAGATTAATATAAATCCTACCGCATTATCTTGCTTGATGTATACCCAAATGCTGAAGGATAATCAAAATGTTCAGTTTGACTACCGGTAAGGAGCACAAGAAATGGATTGCATTTGATTCATGCACTAAGAAAACAATTATTTTCTTCGCTTTGTTTTTTTTTCAATTTATAACAGGCGATTTCAACAAAATAAATAGTCTCTTCTGTTCATGTATATATATATATATATATATATATATATATATATATATATATATATATATATATATATATATATATATATATATATATATATATATATATATATATATATATATATATATATATATATATATTGGATATGGAAGTATATCTGAGGCAATTTGCATTATATATGAAAAGTCCTTTCGAAGAGAAGATATTCATCAAAATTATTATAAAAGGCTTTTTTTGAATTTATTAGCGAATTGTTTTTTTTAATCGAATAAACCATATATTATATTTCATTCTGATACAGCTTGAGCTTTTAGACCAGGGCCGAAGCGTTTCAAAATGGTAAAAAGTGAAAAAAATTAGAACACGGTGACAGCCATTGGAAAAGGAAGAAAATATAACAAAAACAAGAGGAAACATTATTTACGGGAAATTTGAGTTCGGGAAGCGGAAGGGGGTGAACTTTTAAGGGTGGGAAACGGGTACATGAAATTTTATATTTTTAGTATTAAAAGTGTAAATTTCAATAAATAGCGCACAATTTTAAACAATGATTAAATTTTTTTTTCTAAATCGAATTTTTCGGTTTTTTGCATTTTCTGAAAATAGTTTTCTTAGTAATGTATATTTTTTTGAAAACTATCCATAAGTAGAGGTTTTAACGAACAAAATGCGCACCAAAATAGTTTAAAAATGAGTTTTTTTTTACTTGAGAATTTTCGATTGAAAATGAGGTTAATTTTTCGATATAAAATCAAAATAAAGGGAAAAAATAAATATTTTGAACAGAAAAAATTACAGCGTATTTGGTACATAGGAAGGTAAGTTTCTACAAAATTATAACACGGCTAATTATGGAATCAATCTACATATACAAAAAAATCCTAATGCATGTAATAACAAAAAAGATACAGGACATCTTTCTACAATCTACAATTTGTTAATAGAAAAATATTAAATAAATTAACAAAAAACATTATCTCTATATAGAAACTCATATGCGTACATACATACTACTACTAAACTAATTGTACAGTCTAGTAAAAAATTTAATAAAACTGTAATTTTTGCCTATGTCAAATATGTCATAAATAAAATCCTCTTTTGAAAAAGGGGCAAAAAAGTGACCGAAACGTTAAGTAATATAATCAGTCGTTTTATTGCTAGCATCCCACGATAAACCGTCAAACCTTCTGCATATATATATATATATATATATATATATATATATATATATATATATATATATATATATATATATATATATATATATATATATATATATATATATATATATATATATATATATATATAT
The DNA here is from genome assembly GCA_964058915.1 of Tetropium fuscum. Classification (NCBI taxonomy): domain Eukaryota; kingdom Metazoa; phylum Arthropoda; class Insecta; order Coleoptera; family Cerambycidae; genus Tetropium; species Tetropium fuscum. The sequence goes on from CAXKVY010010088.1 coordinate 4,189, forward strand.
ATATATATATATATATATATATATATATATATATATATATATATATATATATATATATATATATATATATATATATATATATATATATATATATATATATATATATATATATATATATATATATATATATATATATATATATATATATATATATATATATATATATATATATATATATATATATATATATATATATATATATATATATATATACATATATTACATATACATAATTTCTAATTCATAAAAATTTCTTGTAATTCCTACCATTGTATTGTACTGTTTTATCAAATATTTTTATAATTATTCAAATAGCTAATATCTACCAATTAGAGGACTAAATCTGCGTCATTCTCTCGTCTTCAATGTAATTTTACAGAAATCACGCAGCAGGATATATTTTTTTTTATAATAAAATGGAACTTCAATAATTTTAAATCCCTCTTCCCTGAAAATTGTAATCGAATACGTGACGGCCTTTCTAATTTTCGGAATCGTGTATTTGAAAGACGCGTCTAAAGAGAATTTTCAATTGCAGAATGTTTTCTGCAGATACGGATTTGCATTGGCAAAGTAACACTAAAAAAACTTTTAATTAGATGCTGCCACATAAATGAATAATGTAGAATACATCTTGAACGGGAATTTAAATCAGATGCAAGTCTTTCAAAGCCAAAATCGATTGCTCGCTAGGAAACGAGAAGGAATCTAATTTATACTAAAATTGAGCAACGCTTCAATGACTTAGAAAATAGTAAAGTCATATATTTATCCGTTTTATATCGTGAAAACTAGCAATCAATTCCTGATCTTCAGGAAAATAGTAAAATAAAATTTGATAATAAAATCTGAAGCAAAGCTTCGCTCATATAACAGAAGCTGCAAGGATATCCAACATGCAGCACGTAATACGTTTCCATATCGCCTGCATTTTTGTTCGTACGAGGAGATTGGAGTGTTTACTACCTGCTATATATAATTGTTAAATGCCATCATCTGAGTCAAAATAAGTAAAATAATTACCCATATACACGGTGTATAAAAATAAGTACCTACCCTTCTTTTTCATGTTACCCCCTAGTCGTGTCTCCGGAATGAATTGGAATATCGCTTTGCAATTTAGGATGAGTGGGTTTCCGGAGTATCTACCATTCCAAAATATTTTTGAATTTCTATCACTACTGGTTATACCGGAAGTAGGCATCAACTTTGTTATTTTAAATGGAACCACCCCGTTTTTTCCCGTTTCTGGATTTCTCATCAATTTTAAGGGTAATTTTTATCATATAAGTTTGTGAGTTATTATGATTTCTTAAAAATTTCTCGCTTTTAAAGAGAAAATGGGAAAAAAAATTGCTTAAAAATATTTTTTTTATTTTACAAATGCTTTTAGTTAATTAATTTATCACAAGAAACAAATTTTTGTTCATACGTGGAGACTGGAAAGTTTACTACTTGTATTATATAATTATTCAATTCTGTTATCTGAGCCAAAATAATTAAAATAAGTACCCATATACAGGGTGATAGAAAGTTTCACACTCATTAAAGTTTAACATCTGCTAGATACATATATGGTCCTAATGCTTTTATATTTCAATATGTTCAGGTAGAACAAGTATAAATAGTAGAATAGGTACCTATCTGTTTTCTATGAATGTCAGTTTCGTCAAAACTAATGTCACATAAAAATGTTACTATCAGAATGGTGAGTATTAATGGGAAATTCAAGTATAAATCACAAATTAAACAAATCTTACATCATTCTGAAGATTCTCAATACAGGTGAAAGAACTTCTACAACTTCTAAATGATTCCTATATGTTTAAAGAATGATAACTATATGTTTAAAGTAAGAAGTAATTGCAGAAAAATGCTTTAAATCTAAGTTACTTGTTAAAGTCGATAATATTGAACCATTTAGATTTTAATACCTAACCTAAGATTAAATGGTACACACAATAATAATATGTGCATGTTTATTTACAAGTTTTGAAAGATTTTATCTGTATTTGGAGCTCAATATTGGTAAAGTAAACTTTATATACGTATTATTCATTGATACATAGTTTTACTATGATTCAAGTACCTTTTTATTAGTTAGCATAGTTTTACTATGATAGCATAGTTTTACTATGATTACTATAATTCATGTTTTACTATCATTCAGCTACATAGTTTTACTATGATTCAAGTACCTTTTTATTAGCTAGCTTTTTATTTCTGATCGGATGTATGTTGTAAGGTATACCTTTTTATCATTGCGATGTCATTGTAGGTCTTGATTCCTCGCTGGGGGTGAAAACTATTGACTGCCTGCACACCATCCCACTGAATTCTTCACATCTGTTAGTTAATAAAAGTTGTTACGGTTATCTGGAACTTCGTCTCCTCGCTGCACATGTACCAAGTCCTCGTAGACGTTCTTATGAGTAGATATATCCTCTTTTCCTTACTTAATCTACCTTTCTACAATAAAAAGTACTGGAGAATCCAAATTTACATGCTGCTTTTCTTGAAACCAGTTCGTTGGTTATCAATAAATTGTTTTTTATAACTTGTTTTGGTTCCTGAAAACCAGGATATGCATACTTGTTTCCTGTTTGTTTGTTCATTAGATTTTATTCACTTAAGAAGTTCTGATTTATGCACTTTCACTTTGTTTTTAAAATATCTATATCACATTTTAATTATTATAAATACTTAAAAATATTGTTACATTACAATGCTTTTTGAATATTTATATTTCCATATTATTTAAGGTATTATATTTTTGCACTATGAACCAATATCTTGCATTGAAATGTTTATTTAATGTATGTTATGATGGGTATATCGAACTTATATGTTCGCTCTCCTTATCGAACTCATATGTCCAAATCCAGAAAAGGTTTCGCAATTGTACAATGTAACAGCAAATTGAAAAATATATAAGTATGTAATGTAAATATTATGAGTGGCAGGTCACATTTTACTATTCTCAGCCAACAATGGGAAAGGTACTTTCACAAAGGACGTGAAAATTCCTCATCATTTCCTCCCTGGCACCATCTGGTAGATGAAAATAGTAAGTTTCCTTTCTGTCATAGTGGACACTATTCTTATCTCAATTTGAGATATGTATGTATATCCTTCAATTGAAGAAAAATGTAGCATAATGCGAAGCCCACAAAACACTAATGGAATTCCATGCAAGTCTCAGAACACAATTCAGGCAGCGCAACGTACAGGTGGACTAACGGGAAACTCACACAAATGCTTATAAAAATTTATATTATATTGGAGAGCACACGTACAGAAAATAGCACTGCTGAAAATAAAATGGCGTAACAAGAATAACTCAGGTTTCCTTATTTATTTTAACAATGATCAGGAAACCTATTTTATGGTAAAGAAAATAGCCATAGCAGCGTACAGACCAGCAATGTGGTACAATAGGACAATAATTGCTTGTGTCCGTGGCAGTGTAATAATAATATAATGTTATATTTCCTAACCTAAGATATAGTGTATATATCGGTGTAGCAGTGAATTATAACAGTGATTTATTATTAACCATAGTTCACATTTAATTCAGATATATTGCCATCGCAACGTATCAAATGCATTGGTCGTGGCAAAAAGTAGTATTCAACTCGAAATTAATAGCCATAATTGATTCGGGAAACTTTATCCACTCATCTACGGGTCTCATCCTGCGTTAATAGCGGCTATATTTAAATGTTGGTTTTATATACTATTATGAAACACTCAGAACTATTATAGTTATTCCTTATTTCAGATAAACGTTTACGAGACGTTTCCTTCGGTCATTCCACTTTGGTAAGTTGCTCCACAAAGGAGCATTGATGGATCCATTAATTTCGAGCAAATTAGTGGGATGAATTAGTAGCTTTTCAGTCCAACATTAGTTCAAAAGCGTTGGGATAGTGTCAAGGTATAGTATCCAGGTATAAATTAATACTAGTTTTTCGTATTAATTTATAATGTTAAGATTTATACTAATTAAATATGTTGGCACTACGTGATTGTAGTTGATTCTCTTATATATTGTATAACTGAACCAAAAGTAAGAGATTTTTTCCGATTTCAACGTGCAAGACAGTAGTGCAAAGCCCCATTCTTTCTACAACCCTCTCTTCTCATACAGGATGTGAAGTTAATCGATGTAAAATTTCAGTTGCCATTATGATAATAATCGAATCGTTAATCCAATAAAAATTGGCGTAATGTAAAATGTGAGCAATGTCATTTCAATTTTGTACAAATTGTAATTGTGTTAGTTACTTCTGTCCAATAATATAACATAAATTCATTATATTATTGTGTCCAATACTATAATATGATCTTCATTTTAGTAGGTATCATTTAGGAGGATAAAAATAAAATAATTGTCAATATTTTGTCGAACTACGACATCGCTATAAAATATCGAACAAAAAACTCAGTAAGTCAACAACATTAATCATAGAAAATATATGGCAGAGTCTATTATAAGATGCACATTAGTAAGCCATTAGTACAAGCGGATTACATTAATTTGAGGCAATTTTCGAATAGAAGATGTTTTTCCACATGTCTGAGTTTTTATGATAATGTCTTTCCTGTTTCAGAAAGCTTTCAGGATATTAAAAGTGGTCTTTTTTCGCAAAGATAACATTCTAAAAATGTAGTTAATCATAATTATAATAGGGTATTATAAATCAAATATTATCTTACCAAATTACCTTTTACCGTCTACATATTTTGCCTTATACACATTTAATTAGGTTAATATAATGTAAATTGTCGCCATTTCTAACTATATTCTTATTATTTGATATAAGTCTACAACAAAGAATGTAAGTACCGGGTATCTAACTCTAACGCTATCGAGAGATGCGGTTTTCACTAAATTTTTTAGAATCCCTTCAAGTTTTTCTTGCCATTTTTTTCTATTCTTAAATGTTATCAGAAATTTATTCGTATCAGACCAGTTTAAACCAGGATACAGTAAAAACAGATTAGCGAAAATTGTCAGTGTCCTCGAAAGTGTCCTAAACGCCATGGACTACAACTTAACAAGTGTAACTTTACTTGTAATTAATTTAAGCGGAGCATGTGACTGTGTCAATTATGAATTTCTCATAGGAAAATTGGAATTTTACGATATACGGGAATTATTATAAAATACTACTGATCAAATAGGAATCAATATGTAGAACTTTTGGAAATTGAGCGAGATTTGGAATTATGTTGAGGGAATTTAGAAATGAATTGATGTTCGCGACAGGCTTAAGCTTATGGAAATTTAAACTCTGAGGTCTTAATCTGCCTACTCTTCAGAGATAGCTGGCAACGTAGTAAGGTGTTCCAAAAATCCACCAACCTGACATTCATCTATGCCTTTCGTTCTCCAATCCAAAAACTGGTTAGACATTTGTCCAATATTCTTCGACCAATTTTCGAACAATCCTTGTCCTATGTCAATAACTCTTCTCGTTTCATTGACTTTCTACGAAATTATCTTATTTCACAGAGCGATTTTCTTGTTAGTTTACATCCTTAAAATAAACACCATATTGCTCCTGGCATCCTATCACTTCTAAAACATTTCGTATCAAACACATAATACTCTTCCAAATTAAGTATTACAATCGAAGCCCCAATGGAACCTTGTCTATCTATTTTCATTGCTTATATTTTCATGGATAATTTCGAAACTCAAGCCCATAACTCCTCACAATTGAAACCCACATGCTGCCTTAGACACGGTGATGATAACTTCGTTATCTGGCCACATAGAACAGCATATATCCATCCATCAATTTCACCATGGAAGTAGAACATAATTCCTAACTTCCTTTTCTAGATACCATGGTTACCAAAAGAAGCCAAGACCAATTCTCCCATTCTGTCTATAGAAAACTAACCCATACACACCTTATTACCAAATCCCACCACCATCCATCCCAATTAAATTCTGTCGTTATACCCTAACAACCAGATCCATTAGAATAACTGACAGGCATAACAGACAAAACGAATTGCATACATTAGAACAAGCACTTTTACTAAACTGCTATGACAGAACACACACTAACCGACACAGTCATACACAAACCCATCCCAAACTAACAAATCTCGAATTATAAATTATTAAAAGGTGATATTTTGGACACCCTGTATTTTATATACCTACTCAAAAATTATGCAGTGTAGTAGTATGTATATTAAATATTATAAGATAATGTATATTTATTGTGTCGATTACTAACGAACTGTTAGTTCCTGATAAATCTTTGCTCGCAAGTTCACATTAAGGATTACCAATTATGGAGAATAAATGTGATTCTCTCTTCAATGTAAACTTTCCACTCCGGCAACGCCCCTTACTTAACGACAAGAACGGATATATTCTGAACTCTGTAATCTAATTTCCTCTTCTTCGGTGTAGCTGACTTTTCCCGGAATTCGAATATATTTTTGCTTTGTCTTAGAACTTTTTGCGCCAGGAATTAAGTTTATGCTTTTCTTAATGCAGAAGTTTTATATGAAATAAAAGTTCGTATAAGAGAGCCAGGGGACGGAGGGCGGAATTAAAACCTTGACCTTTGCAATTTGCAAAGGAAAACTTAGATGGTCAAAGTTTGATATTACTTAGTTCGTAAGATTCGTAAGAAGAGAAAAAAATTATAAATTCAGATTTACATGTAACAAACATCATTCCGCAACTAATTGCTATTGTAATAAATACAGTATAGCCCGAAATAAACAGTACTGAAACTAAGTTCGCGGTCTCACGTCAGCTAATATGGACCTGTCGAGTAAACCAAACAGTTAATTAGCAGAGCTTAAGTGTTAAACATGGTGTTAAGTACAGAGGAAAAGGTTTTTCTGGTGGAGCATTATTTTCGTTCATACGGAATCGGGCGATGCAATGGTGCAAATCTGCGATCCGCGTGTGATAAATTCACACAGACCTCACGTCTCCAGATGCATACATTTTGTGTTTGAGACATGGCCAAAGATGCCGTCTTCACATTCAAATCATAATGTAAATAATATGTCTTTCGTAAATAAATCCAGAAATTTAAGGTCAGTACTGTTTATTTTGGGCCATACTGTTTATACAATATACATAGTTTAATAAGAATAAACAATTACTTAAATAACAAGGGTAAAATTAAGTGAATGTTCTTCACCCGAGAGCTATAATAATTAAGTACTTGAGAGTTTTCTGACTACATACAAGATGATCCATTTTGTCCGCCTTCTTTATCATCTAATGAACCGTTCAAAATATTAAAATATACGTATAAAAGTTTCTTGGCTTTATGCGCTGCATTACCTAAACTTATTTGCTACACTACAGGGTCATTCGTTATGATTGCCCGTCACGGTACTTTCTCTTCTCAATAATGGAACACGCTATATATTCTTTCATTTTTAAGTTTCCCGAAAAATTCAAGTCTCATTTTATGTAACATTCCCTATGTCTAAAATTAACCGTAAATGAGACATTTTCGATTTTTTAAAAATTTGATATTTTGCAGATAAATGTCAACTCTAAATGTCCATATTTCCTTTGTTTAAAAATATTAAGGGACATATTCATGACCTAGTTGCCTTTTCCAAACGCTTGCAGGAATGCGATTATCAAAGATGATACTGTGGCAAAATTGGAAACAAATATATTCGATTTTTTAAAATAAGCACACTGTAAATTTTTGCACTCATAAACGTAAATATATCAAAAACGATTATATTTAAATATAGAGAAAATTCTACGTGGAAAGGATACTAAAATTCCTCGCCAAGCTCAAAAATGCGAAAATATAAGGCTGTTTCATTTAAAATATTGGGTAATGCTGTTTTCAACTTAGCGACATATTCATCTCTGATAATAATATCCTGTATGATAAATCGCAATTCTGAAATTGCTGAAAAGTGCAACAAAGGGACATCAACAAGTCTTGTCTTGGCACACTAAAATAATTTCCCTAATATTTTGCACTCCAATAGAAATACGGGCATTTAAAGTGGTGTCTGCAAATGTCAACATTTTCAAAAAATCGAAATTATCCTATGAACGGTTAATTTTAGACACAGAGTGTTCTATTTATGTTAATCCAATTACGAGGTGTGCAACCTTAACGGAACACCATGTACAGTAGCATTTAATTTTAGCTAATGCATCGTGTGAAGCACAGAAACTTTTGAATGTAACGTTTTAGAAAATCTCGAACGGTTCATGGGTTATCAAGGAAGGCCGCAGGAATGGAATACCCTGTATCCTATGGGGGAAAATTATTTAAATGAAATGATAATTTTAAAAATACAACATATTATGAGCCTCTATTATTATTTATTTTTAAAATTATCGTTTCATTCAAATTATATTCCCCCATGCCCTATAATATATAGGCTGTTCCATTTGTAAGGCGGTACTCAATCATACATTGAAAACTCATGAAGCGTTCAAGATTTTATAAAACATTATATCCAAAAGTTTCTACGCTTATACGAAAATATTAATGCCAAGATAAAACGTTGAGAACATAAGAAAATGTGTCTCATATTTCAGTGGTAGATAAATAATCCAATAATGGTTAAATAATGGCAGATCATGTAATCGCTATTTCAAAATAATATTTTATTGCATCGCAATAAACTATATCATGCTCACAGAAAATAGTACCAGAAATAGTTAGTTATAGGTATTTAACCAAGACGCGTATTGTCTTTCTTTACTATTATTCAGAGCAGGTATGCTGACTTTAGCGGTCTGAAAGCTTTATGCAATGAACAAAAACGATTGTAATTTCTACCACAACGAACTATACTATGATTCGGTGCAAGTGGAGATTATTGTAGATCATTATAGATTATTATTTTAAGTGGGTTGGGTTTTAGCAGGCATTATTGGCCACATTTTTATATACATTTTTTTTATCAAAGCATTACAGTTATATTTTGTTCTAATTCTTAATCGCGGTATATTTTGGCCGAGATACATGCTCATTATCGATACCATTTTATACTGCATTTCAGATCGCTGAAACATAGTTGTACTCTGAATCACAGTATATATATGGTAATATCATATGACGCGTAATAGGAAGCCATAGTATACCACGAACAAGATGCGCTGAATAATATTACAGAATGCCAATATGCAACCAGCACTCTCTTCAGTATAGTACAGTACAATATCTTATACCAATTTTTTTAATTGGCGATTTTTTATTGGATTTCTTTGTGCCCCCTGTACCCTGTAAGTCGATAATTTTGTGAAAATCGTAAATTCCCAGGAGGAAGTTATTTAGAGTACGAAAAAATGGTACCAGATAAAATAGAAGCTGATATTTTACAGAAGTAATGAACATCTACACTATCCTGTTAGCATTCGCAGACTCTTTCCCCGGAATGCAATAAAATCCGTAGAATTAAATCCTAAAATTTGAATATAAACTTTTTCTCTCCCCGGAGATGTAACCTTATCAGAAATATCCCGGAACTACATAAACTGGCACTGAAATATTTGGGGCCAATTTACATGAAATAAATTAGCTGAAGCATCTTCCGTCGCTCGGGGTGAATGATTAAAAGTAAAATTGAACGAAATGTCACATTTCGAAAACTTAATTAAGCGGAAGATGCTATCTGTGCACCCAGAATTTAAAGTGACCGCGTAATTGGAACTTTGGTTTCATTTAAATGGCGTCCGTTGCAGCCTGCAGACTTCAACGTGCCATTCGATTACAGGATATTACTTTTCTTACTTTATATTCATAGAAAAGAACTATCCCACCAAGGTATAATAATGACTATGTCGCATAAATTATTTCTAATTGAGATACAGACCCCTAAAAATCCATATGTCAAAGGTTCCGGACGAACCTGACCTACCCTAAAAATTTTACACGGGTGGTCCTAAATGCGATTCGAAAATCTGATGTGAGAAAAGATATATAGATAAGGTTCCATGCATGATAAAACCAACTCAAGATTATTTATTACTTAATAAAGAAGATAGATTAAAGAACGTGAAGAAGTGGGTCTATGACTTCAGGCCTCAAGGGTACTTGTCTAGAGTCGTCTCCAGTAAAACCCTGTTTAATAGGGTTGTAATATTAATACAGTGAATCTCCAAAAGCATATTTTCAAGGTGCTATAGGTAACGCTAGGTAACACATTTCCTGCATTAATGAACAAATTAAATTAAATGACATTTACCTTGTTTTTAAGGGTTTTTCTCTGATATGTCCTGTAGAATACAGGTCTGCTAACGGCTTAGAAAAATTATCCAGCGTCTCAATATCAGGGCACAAATGTGTGCTACAGTGGCCGCCTAAAATATCCATTGTGGAGTAGGAAATAATTAAGGTAGAAAAGAAAGGATACTAAACACGTGCCATGTTTCATACCTAACCTCAAACTGTCGAAAATCCAAAAAGTGGTTTCTCCATCCACATCACACCAAAATATTAATCATAACCAAAAACAATGTGTAGGAGACAATTGAATCGCTACAATGCAATTCCCTTATAGGATGATCTCGCATTATCATAAAATATTGCATCGAAGCACGACACAGCAGGTGACATGGCAAAATTCTAAAAGAAAGGGACCCCATTCATACCAATTTCATGCTCATAAAACTATTAGCGACTTTAACTATTTTGAAAAAGGTCATAGTCCTCCCATATCAGTTTGCAACTTCAGTAACTTTACTTAGTATTACTTAATTAATTAGTTCATTTACAAAAAGGTGTTAACAACAAATAACGAAATGGTTATAAATGATTAAGGAACTATGAAGACATCGTAGTGTGATAAATTATTTAAAAATAGGATGTAGTTCGGCCCGACATACTGACATCTAGTTTGTTTACTGACTTTCGGTCAGTAAGGCTGCGAGTTTAGACCAGAGCGTAGACTCGACTAATCACAGGAAAGGAAACTATCGAACCATTGATTATCGATATGGCTCATATAAATAAATCAATATAAAATCACAAATAAGTAAGAAGATATGAAATAATGAACTAACGATGAACATCTAGTCAGAAAGATAGTCACTTAAGTTTTACGCTTTCCAAAATCACATTAAAATAGCATCCGCATTCCGAAATAAGTCACTAAAAATTCTTAACAAGACTCCAAAATGAGACAGTAACAAGGTCAATACTAATGTCGTATACAACGAAAAACTGGAGTCCCCTCTCTTCCACCGCTTGTTACATCAGCCATTTTGATTTTAAAATGGCGGATTCATAAAGCTTTGAATCTTAGCTTAGCTATTATGTATCGCTTAGCTTATCTTTTGAAGCTTAGCTATTGTGTGGATTTCAATTATTTATTTTTTAATGAAAGACAATAATTGCTCTTGGCTTGCACAAAGCTTGGATTTATTACTTTTTTTGGAAAATCGTCTGAAAGTTTTGCTTAAATTGGAAAAAAACATATTCATATTAACTAAAGAAGACTTCATTATTCAAAACGTTCATTACAAAAAAGTTATTTAAGTGGTAGTCACTGGAGTAGTGTCTGTGAAATTTATATTTGTAATGAATTTTATTTGACGACGACGATGCTCTTCATCTTTTGTTGTTGGCTTAGAGATCCTATCGAAAAGACCTCGCCTTTAGAGTTATTACAAACATAATTATAATATATATATATATATATATATATATATATATATATATATATATATATATATATATATATATATATATATATATATATATATATATATATATATATATATATATATATATATATATATATAGTCTATATATATATATATATATATATATATATATATATATATATATATATATATATATATATATATATATATATATATTATATATATATATATATATATATATATATATATATATATATATATATATATATATATATATATATATATATATATATATATATATATATATATATATATATATATATATATATATATATATATATATATATATATATATATATATATATATATATATATATATATATATACAGTTGTCCAAAGTAAATCGGTCAGGCACAAGCTGTACAAAAGTTGACTACCATCTAATACAAAAGTAGATGTATCTGTATCTGGTATATCAAAGGAAAAAAGGTACTGTGCTAGGTAAGATATTAAAGAAGCATTTTATCCCCTTATATCATACTGAAAAAATGTTTATAGATCATTTTCGTCTTTTATGATACATAATATTCTATTAAATAGCTGTTGTGGATTGTTCTCCGGTATATCTTGTCTAGTGGAAATACTTTTTATTTGATTCAGCGTCTGAACTTTAATCTTTATTTTTAAGTGAAATTCTGAGAATGGTTTGCCTGTCAGTTCGTGAAGAGATACAGAAGCTACATCGTACACTTTATTGCAGTTTTCGTGAGTACCGATATACGTTATCGCAGTTCTTGTGATACACCTTGATATTGAAGTTACATGGACAGGAACATCATAGAAGGACGAATGAATACTGTTCGAATCATGTTAATATGGTACTTAAGTTCTTAAGATTAGTCTTCACTTTAAACTCTATGTGTTCACGAGACTGAGTGGTTACTTGAGCGAAATCTTCTACTGCTGTACAAACCATTTCGCACACGGGTGTTGATTTAACCCATTTCGCAAGTGTACTTGGAGTGATACCTCCACCATGTGTTAGTCCTCCAGATATTTTTAATGAACGCAATTGGGACTATTTTTTCTTGGAAGTAAAAATCTCAACTAAAATTACTGTACTATAAGCTTGCTTCTAGTTGTTCGGACCAAGTCATTTATTTTTTATTATTAATGAGATTATTAATGAGCACTTTTTATTTATTTATGAACTTATATCTCAATGCAACATAATTTATTCCATAATGGGACACTTATAAAGTAGGTAATACTTCGTGACAGGCGTAGTCAAATGCACTAGTAGGATCAAAAAACATTTCGACAGGACCCTCCCTCGCGTCGAAAAAACCTCGCGTTTATATCTGTGAGATAATTATTTAAAATAAGGTTTACTGCAAAACAGTCAAATGTATCACCCCACAACGATTCAGACATATGGATTTATTTCTGTACTTACCATCCAATATTTCAATATCAGGAATATCAGGAAATGTTATCAATATATGAATCAAAATCAAATATAAATGAAACTAGTTTCATTGAAAAAACGCAAGCGTAAAGCGTACTGCATCAACCTCAAGATAGTTTGTACGATTCTGATTGTATAGGTATTGATTACACCAAAGCAGTCATCCGTTATACCTAGCACTGCTTCGGAAGGCTTTTTTACTGTTGCTATAAACCAACTATTCCCGATGCTACCCTCCCCCTGCCGATCTCCCGTCCTGATTCCCCCTTGTTCCCTAATTTTCATTACGGGAGTATTTTATTGTGGCGGTCTTTAACACTTGACTAAACTTCCATCTGAATTTTATTGTTTCTTACAGGAAGGAACTTACCGCTTCAGTGTGGATGGGGTGGGCGGCGAATAGCAGTCCGGCCATGGCGGCGAACGGCGGTCTGAGGCTAACCACGCACAGACACACCCGGGTAAACAGGATGCTGGCGGCTGCGTGCAGCAGGACGTTCGTCAAGTGAAACCACATCGGCTGTAGGCCGAAAAATAAATAGTTCGCCCTGGAAAAGAAAGAAAATTGCAAATAGAATAGTGCTCACAGGGAGTTTTAGTAGAGTGTGACGTGACTGGGATGAAGTGGAAGCGCCCCCGTTCTGTTTTATTCGGTTTTTATCTGGGACGTGAGCCGGCCTCATCGCCAACGC
>CAXKVY010010089.1:0-21042 GCA_964058915.1 Tetropium fuscum
GTTAGATATTGTCATATTTTGTATAAATATGACAATATATCTATAATATATCTGTTCAAGCAATAAAACAATATGCAAATGTTAGTGTCATAACGTATCTAACAAAAATAATTTGTGAGAAAGTATCGTCCACTAACATGTATATTCATTGTGTGTATATACAATTAGATACGGCTAATTTAAAAATCCTTTATGACCGCCATTTATACCTACTATATAGAAGGAATTTGCAGGGAGTTTAGAAACAGGAAGAAACGCCTATATTGATCGCAGCACTTCTCCCTTCTTTACGCACTGAAAAATGTCTGCCTTATCCTCAGAGTATGAATAATACGACTGACGTTTAGGTAGTTTGTTAATAAATTAACAAACGTCGCACCGAATTTAGACCCATAATTGAAACAGAAGTAACTCTTGTAAAATTAGTCTCAAGTACCAAAATCCCAGCTATCATATACTTAAATAATTTAAGCACTTAAGTGTTTAAATTCTATGTAATTAATTACTTATATAAAGAAGTAAAATAGATACAAGCTCCTTATAAAATTGACTGTCGCAACTAGTACTGGACTCTGTTATGTTAACTAATTTCGTATTCGTATTCTTAGTGAAAAAAATCGACGTAAATTGACTAAATTTGATGTACCTACCTATATACATTTTCAATATTAGCAATTGAACCAACATGCAATTGTTAATACATTAATTTTACGTTAACTAGTCATGTTATCTTTTACCAGTACAGTGTAACCTCATGTAAAAAGTTGATATTTTAAATACGATGTGGCTAAATGTCCGCCGGCGGTATTAAACATACAAATCAAAAATTCCGCCGCCTGGCGAAATCGTCAGGATTACAGTAAGATTTTCGCCGAAAAACTTAGTATATTAAGCAGGCGAGGCGAAATCGCTAATCTCTTCTCTGATTTCCGCCGCTGCTGGGTGGAATGCTACTTTATTACATAGAAATTTGGTCAGAAACATATCCTAAGCCTACCTATACTTGTAAATTTATGTGGTGTGTTTAGTTCTGTAGTTATTTACTAGAAAAAGGGAAAAAAATAAACGACATAACGGTCGGCGAAGTTTCCGAATCTTAGGAAAAATTTGTTGAAGTTCTGAATACTTATTGTAATAATAAAGAATATGTATCACTTTATAAAAGAGAAGCTAGAATTATCTCAGGAGCAAAAAAAAACCGAGCGTTATATAAACCCAAGACTTAAATATTACCAACTCAAATATGCCTGTATTTAAGGTGGTAAAAATTAAATCATCAGGAAACGGAAAGAGAAACACTAGGAGAAACTCTTGGGCCAAAATTTCAAAAACCTAACTTTTTAAATACAACAAATAACCGACTCGAATCCCTTAACGCAAAAATTAAGTCAATAGTGGAAAGATACAGTATATTAACTGATTTTATTGATGATTTTGCATGACGGCATATTTTTAAGAGATGTGAGGAGCTTGGTATTGATGTATACAAGGAAAGTTTGTGCCGTGAACGTTGGATAAGAAAACATTACTATTTCAACCAGCCGCACTGTGGTAAAATCAGCAGTTACAATTAAACCAATACAAGAAGTTTAATAAAGCTTGGATATTGTTAAAATCGCTAGCTATCTTAATTTCCGAGGGAGGTAATGCGAGGTATCATGGTAATCTTAGGCAGTTAATTCAGTTGAAGACAGTGTGGGACAAGAGACAAGACAAAGTAACATTAATAGAAGAGGACAAGGAAATAGAAAACGATATTGATTCATCAGAAAATGTATGATGAAATGCCTATAAAAAGGGTCGTAACAATACTGTTATTAGTTTGCCAAAAAAATCATCAACAGAACTCTGTCTGATTTGATGAACACTAAATAAATGTAATAAAAACGTTGTCACTAATATCTAGCAATTATTAAACTCTTTAATATTCACATGAACGTATTTCTTCTTTACGTATTGGTAAATATATTTTATATGTTACCTGTATTTGGCATGTTAGGTACAATTAATAAATGACTTATGTACTTAACTAAGTATCTTTCAAATATTTTGACGGATTTTGTACATCCAACTGTACATCTAAAATCTGTTGAACGGCGGAAAATTACTTCTCAATTGTTAAGTGCCGCCGCGCCTTCTTAACATACTCTGTTCATCAGCGGATATCTTACTAAAATCCTAATAATTCCGCCAGGCGGCCGAATTATTTTCTTGAATACATAGTACCGTCGGCGGACATAGTTAAACAGAGACAGAGTTAGTTAAACACTACGCTGTTGGAAAATATACAATGTGGTACTAAAAAAACATGGATAAAATTCTTCATTTTGTCAGTCCCGTTTATAAATATCCGAAGAAACAAATAACTGTGAGGGCAGCTGAACATCTATGAGTTGAATCTATACTTTATATGTGGTTTCCTCAAGAGTGAGCCCGTTGCACGCCACTGTGGGGAGAAATTTCACGGCAAAAGGCGAAATTTTTTAAGATGTGAAACCTTTTTTTAATGAAAATTTATTATTCCCACCAAACGCTAAATCCGACTAACACTCATTCCCATTCAGTTCAGATTATCGAGGTTGCACTGCATTATTTATTTTCCATCATAATTTTTTTCCTATGGTTACGAGAAGACGCAGAATTCACTTTAAAGGCTTATGATACCATCTGTCTCTGTACTGGTTGTTTGTTGTAAATTTACAAAAATCCAACTGTAGAAAAATATACAGTGTTCCATTTGAAATAACAAAGTTTGAAATAATAATCTGCGGAAATACACTTGGTCATGTCCGGTAAAATCGGAAGAGACCAAAAAAAAGATGGACACAGGATAACCTTTTAAATTAAAAAAAAAAGAAGATTGGCGAAAACCTGATTTCATCATCTCTCCTACTTTAGAAGTTATATATGTTTAAAAAGGGTCAAAATTGACTTATTTAGTTTCCAAAATTTAAATTTTCAAATTTTGTACATTTTTTCATTCCGTATGATGACGTTCCGTTTCTGAGAAAACGGCGAAAGGCGAAAATTTCTTTGTGTAGAATTTTGAGAAAGAATTTTGTGTAGAATCCACGCGAACGTTTGCATAACAGAAAGTTATACAAAAGTTCAAAAATTTCATTAAATTTTCAAAATTCATTAAATTTAACTAAAATTATAAAAAAATAAATAAAAAAAAATCGTACATATTCTATGAAATAATAATTCTAAGAACTTTTCATCTTTTATAATTTTGTTGAGATACTAACCATTCACGAAAAATTTGTAAATTTCAATTTTGGAACTAAATAAGTCAAACCAAGTTGCTTTTTCAAAAAAAATTTCAACACAAAAGATTCACATTTTTTTTACCTACAATCGATTGTCGTGTGAAACATAGGGGGTTCCATTTAAAAAAGCAAAGTTTACCTTGAATGACCTTGAACTCCCCGGGTCAAAAGTATCAGTGGCATCGAATGTCCCCTTTCAAATTGTAAAGCTTTTTTGAAACTTTATTCTCGGAAATGCCATTCGCGCTTATTATTCAGCTTGATAAATTAAAATGGGACACCCAGTATAATAGGTCACCAGGTATTACCTAATGTTAGTTTTTTTCAATAAATTATCCTTTAGCTAGAGGACAGTATTTCCCAGTCAAGTTTACCTATATGTAATCCAAATGATTAAGCAATGGCCTAAATCTACCAAAAGACAACTGAAGCTCTGAACTCTGAACTCAATATGTCACCTCTAATGGAACTTTAACATTTATTTTCGTTTCAGGTGGTTTACCTTACAAAGTATACCCAGGTCACGACGGTGTCCTTACTGAGAAGCGGAAACAACGTAGGATACGAACCACCTTCACCTCTGCCCAACTCAAGGAGTTGGAACGAGCCTTCCAGGAGACCCATTATCCCGACATCTATACCAGAGAAGAGATCGCAATGAAGATAGATCTTACGGAGGCAAGAGTACAGGTAAGTGTATTCCTCTTAATTCTTTGTGGGAATTTTAGTAGTATATGTTTAGTATATGTAGTGATACGACTTTGCTATATATATATATATATATATATATATATATATATATATATATATATATATATATATATATATATATGTATATATATATATATTTATATATATATATATATATATATATATATATATATATATATATATATATATATATATATATATATATATATATATATATATATATATATATATATATATATTATATTTATGAAAAGGTTTCGACACTGGGGCATCAATCTGCCTACTTCCCAGGTCTAGCCTAAGGAATCGTTGCTCTCTAAGATAGAAATGGAAATCGAACAACTCCTTACACATCCTAATGACTAGCTTAACCTTTTCCTTCCAGTTCTATCTTGCGATGAACGCTAGGCTCGTCCAGGGGAGTAGACAGATTGAGGCCCCAGTCGAAACCTTTTTATAATATAAACAAACCCCCCTTGACTCTTGAAAATGGCACCAAAGCAGGTGACGAAACGTCGAGATTTAACAAACCTCAAACGCGATTCAACCCGAGAACTTAATAATTTTCATATATATATATATATATATATATATATATATATATATATATATATATATATATATATATATATATATATATATATATATATATATATATTCCGGGTAATCTCCGAAATGGCTGGATCGATTTTGACGAGACTTTTACTGGCAGATATCTGTTGTTACAAGGAGTAACGTAGGCTACTGTTATTTTAGAAAAAGAATTAGGGTTCCGCGCAAAAAAAATAAAATCCATGAAATTGTGAACAAAATCCGTTTCAAATGTGGAAGCATACATCCAATATAATCCAATATAATAAACACTAATAAATAATTAATTATTAACGTAAGTCTCCCGAGTATTTTTAATAATCTAAAAAGTAGGAGTGTCCAGTATTACGCGCACGTCGCGTCGCCTCTAGCAATGAGATCATACTTTTTTGTTTGCTTAGGTATCTTTTATTTTTCTACGTTCCGTTCTCTTTAATTGAAATTGTTTCGTTACATTTTCACTGTTTTCTAGCAGTCAGACCTTTAAGTAATAACTGAGAATCAATTTGTAACGTCGTTTGGTTTTCTTTCATTAGAATTTGTTCGTTTTAAGTAGTTAAGATAAGAGTTTTAACCCTTATCTATACATTTTCTATATTTCTATACTATTTCTATAGTAATACATAAAATTATCTGTTTGTACTGTCAAAATAACAGCTTTTTACTAAATGCATATGAAAGTATATACGGTATGTATAACAAAAAAAAACAACTTTTAATGTCTGTCTTGTTTGTCTGTCTGTTTGTTCCGGCTAGTCTCGGAAACGGCTGGAGCGATTTTGACGGAACTTTAACTGGTAGATAGCTGATATTATAAGGAGTAACTTAGGCTACTTTTATTTTAGAAAAAGAAATAGGGTTTCGTGTAAAAAAAAATACATGAAATTGTGAAATAATTCCGACCTCCGAAATGGCACGCACACGCTGCCGTTCTCGCCGCAACCGGAAGGCCTCCCACCGCTTCCCCCTCCCACGATTTAATATCACAAGTGCTGCCTGTCGCAGCTTTTGGTAAATATAATATTAGGTATTAGGTTCTCGCTTTAAATATCGCGTTATTTTATAAGGGCGAGAGGGTGAAGGCGGTAGATTTATTATAATATTAAGTGCAGTTTAGTAGTTACTGCTAGAACTTTAAAGTAGATTATAGTAAATATTAAAATTCATTGTGTTAACCGAAACCAAACCTTATGTATGCGACTTATTTCCCACGGTACTAATAATTTTAGGAAAAAAAGTGAAACTAATTACTGTAGTTGGTACTGTAGTCGGCGGTAATAATATAGCCACCTTGGTTCTTGTTGTCAGTACAAATATTCGGGATGTTGTGAGCGTAGTTTGCCATAGCAACATATGTAATTCAAATGTAAAGTGTGGTATAGGTAATAGGTAATTATCAGCTGTTTATATTCAATAATATCGTATAATGGATCCAACATACAAAACTTTGGAAATATATTATTGGGTTATTATGGTCTGGAAAAATGGTCTTAAAATGGTCTGGAAAATAATTTTCGGTATTCGGTAAAATCATTTTCGTTAAAATAATTTTCGGTATTCTAAAATTAATATAAATAATCTTATGTTTCCATTTTGTAAATTTTCATGGCCTTATCGTTAATAGGTAGGTATATATAATCATTAAATTTCTATTTTCACCCTTAAAGATTGTTAGCTGATAATTAAGTGGATTACCCAACACATGAACACATGACTTATACTACATGTCTTCAAATCTACAATAATAGAGACTAACGTTGGCAGGCTTTCAGTTGCCTACGTCAATTTCAATGGCCGAGATGAAGACGGTGGATTTGTTTTAACTGCGTAAGACGAGGACAGTCGGACTTTATAATTTTGGAGCCCGGGCATAGTCAAAGATTGTAAACCAATAAAAGTAGGTATATTTTCTATGAAAATGATCCATAATATCTCAACATAAAACACCTCATGCCTGAAATAACTACTGCGTAACCAATCCGATTAACATAATATAATAAATATGATCACATTTCTAATTCCACCTCTAGTGATCATTAGAATAATCAGAAATGATTAAAATATATCTGAATAGCGAAGGGCTCAGACTGCGAGCACAAGTGAGTTTAATTTGGCCGTAGATAACAGTCTGATTTGGAGTCCTCGGAAGTAAATATTGGCAAATTACATCAACTGTTAAGCGGGAATTGGTGCATGTGAAGGTAGCTGAATTTCTTCCTGTATCGGACATTCGGACTGGTCAGCGTTCACGTTAATCGAGTTAACTTTGGGTCTCAAGCGAGTACCCTTCAACTTGTGTGACTGGAGGGATCTGTACTCTGCATACACGCTATCTCTTAAAGTATTCAAGCACTCATCCATCACTGTGACAGACCTGGCAACCGCCGTACAAAGCGAAAAACAAATTATTTTTACCGAGCCAATTTCACCAATAGAAACAGTATAGAGCTATAATATGTAGTGTAGATACAGATCTGTTTATGTATTATCTCTATATCAAAATATTTCTATCATGGACACACCTCGCGACTGACCTACAAACTTTATATTTTTCTGTGGCATATTTCGTCCACACTGACATACTTCACACTTTCCACAGTAAAAATAAACATTTGAGTTTGCAATTATTCATATAGAGCTGAAAATTGGTATAGGTCTCAAATAGACTGTTGCAAATAATATATCAAAAACCCCACCGATCCTACGTCTGCTAAAAATTATTTAAGGTCAAAGGTCAAATACATAGTTTTTTTGCATTTTTCTCGATAACGGTAAGTGTTTCGATAACGGTAAGTGTCGATAACGGTAAGCGTAAAAATAGATCAGACAAAACTTGTAAATTATGCAATTATCTACAAAAATTGTTCGTATACTAGTTTTCCTACGAGTCACCATTCCTGAGATATGACAATTCCAAAAGAAGTATTCTACATAATATTGTTACGAAATCGTCAGAAGCTATTGTGCACGATATATTGAAAATTCCCTAGATCTAAGGAAAAACTGCACAATCTGGCAACACCGCAGCCGACGAATTGGCAACATCGCAAATCGGGGTGCCAAATACAACCCCCAAGGGCGAAGTCTCAACACTCTAAGACTTGAGATAACCAAGATACACCCCTGGCGCCATTTAGTTAGTTGCGGTATATGAACTACCCCCTGTAGAACTTCTCGAGATGCCTTGTATACAATCTAGAAAGGGATGGAATAATTGAGAACAATCTACAATGGGATGGAATATTCGAGAAGCTTCTAGAACTTTTCAGAACCTTGAATATAGTATATAAGGACCAGCCGATTGCTACATTAGTCAGTTTAGTTTAAACGCTCTTAGAGACAAGATCAAGTAACAAGTAGTTAAAAGTGTTCAGTAGTGATTTATCATTGTAAACAGTTGTAACTTGTTGTGTTGTAACTCACTTGTTTTACGAACTCAGTGGCGTAACAATATGCACACATTTCCGCACTACTGTACTTGGCGCGTTTCTTTAACGTGGCTTCTCCAGTTGGCATACTTAATCACAATAGATTGTGATTAAGTTTTATTTATTAAAAAATTGGTAATAATCAAAGTGGAACGGATGATTGTTGATCTCGGGAAAATTTTAGTCTGACTGATAATCTTCAAACGGTACTTCAACAGTAATATCTTCTTCACTTTTCTCTTCTTGCTGAATCTGTACATTGGTCCAAGAAGAAAGATTCATTAGTTGTCTCCTCATTGATATCATAAGAATCCCCATAATGTTACAACTACAACTTTTAGTAGGACAATATTTTCGACATTGTGATTTACCAGATATAACCGTAAAACCACAAAAATTCCCATTTCGGGGGTAGATTTTTACCCCCCCTCCATCGTCCCATTTGTGATGATGACTTGTGGAGAAGGGCACAATCAATTAAATCATTAAGTTTTTCAAAAAAAAATACTGTTGTTTCATCCCATTTGAAAATTGCTGACATATTATCGCGGCCAGTAAAAATAAGATATGGTCTTGACATTTTGGATATGAAGATAAACTTTCCGAGGAATATATTTTTGTGTGTACTTGAGCCTTACTAGATTTCAAAAAGTAAATAATACTCTTTGGTAGATGACCTGCAAAAAACAGTATGCAGTTTATGTTCTTCAGAAATATACGCATGTCAACCTAAAGCATAGCTAAAGAAAAATATCTTTAGATAGGCTATAGTAAAATTGAACAATGCGAGCAATTTATGTTTCAAACCCATACCTTCAAGAAGACGAATCTAATCTAATTATTTCAACGCAGATGTAAGAAATACCTTGAAAATGTCACCCTCGACATTTATCAAAACATTTTTTTCTTATACTGAAAACTCCAGAAATAATTTTTCGTAGAGATTTATAATGACCAAGTATATCATAAAAATCGTTCACTAGAAAGAAAATGACGCTAAAAAAGATTTCAGGCTTGTCACAATTATTTTAGTCACTAATAATCGCTAATTAAATAAATAATACATTTCCCTGTACCAAATTACATGTTAAAGCATTTATCTGTGACAGTTACTTTATTATTCGAAAGGGTATATATTATTAATTGAACCAAAATTTCATAAATGACATTTACCACGCTGATGGATTCCGGTGCAAATTTGTATTTAATCTGATGTACCGAATATTTTAAATGAACTTTGGATGGTTTGTATTCACGGCTTAAAACGAAATAATAATAATAAGCTGCCGTACTTATTAGATACTAATAAAGTTTTATGGTGCTTTATATGGCTGTGTCCGAGGACATACTATGAGCTTCAGGTAGTGGATTTCGCTTTAAAAGCCATGTGCCTCGATTAACTGTCTCGGTTGATGGTTTTCATCTGATCCTAAGTGTGCTTTGATATATATTGCGGAGGAATCTTAATGGAGACTTCAATATGATGTGTGATTCTTTTGTTAAACTTTAGTCAAATGGAAAACTAGCACACTAGAATGTGTTTTTTTTATTACATGACCTTCTACGAAAAAATCGTTGTAGTTTGCTGCTGATAAGATGCCGTTAGATGACTGATGTAGGCGCCTCAATGAATCCTTTTCCTTAGTCCTCAAGAACAACTCCGATTTTCATGATATTTTTTTGAAAAAGCTTTCTTATGTTATTTAAAATCAGATACCTCTTGAGGCAAGGAAGGGATTATTTATATTGTTTAAACAATATCTATGATATTTACATAAAAAATCAGTTTTTTCTGAAAAAATATATATTTAATTCGAAAAAATACTTATAAAGGGTCCGCCAATAGGGACGCTCGATCTTTGACAGCTCATGGCGGCCATGTTGTTTGTGGTAGAGTTGGCAAACGTAGTTGTTATTATTCAGTGTATCTTCACAAATCACCATGAACCAATTCAGCCGCGAGCAACATGTGCAAATCGTTAAAACTGATTACGAAAATCATTCATCGGTTCGAGCAACGTTCCGCGCGCTCCGCCAATTTTACGGTGCAATTGATCGTCCTGCTGAGTCGACTATCCGTCGTTTGATTAACAAATTCGAGGCAACCGGTTCGGTGAACAATCAGCCAACACCGACGCGTCGTCGAAACGTCCGATCTGCCCAGAATGTCGCCGCTGTGCGCGATAGTGTGCGTGAAAATCCGCGACAGTCAATTTCACGTCGCGCACAGGAACTCCGCCTTTCGGAAACATCACTTCGCCGAATCTTGCATCTGGATTTGGGCATGCATCCGTACAAGATCCAGCTGACACAAGAGCTCAAAATAAACGACCATAGACAGCGCCGTATCTTCGCTGATTGGGCTTTAGAGCAGTTGGAAGTCGACCCCGATTTTGGTCGCAAAATCATCTTCAGCGATGAGGCACATTTTTGGTTAAATGGGAATGTCAACAAGCAGAATTGCCGTTATTGGGCCGAGAACAATCCACAGGAGGTCCACCAGGTCTCAATGCACCCAGCAAAGGTAACTGTTTGGTGTGGATTTTGGGCCGGAGGCATCATCGGGCCGTATTTCTTCGAGAACGACGATGGTGTGTCCATCACGGTAAACGGCGAACGATACAGATCCATGATAACGAACTTTTTCTGGCATGAAAACGACAATATGGATGTCGAGGATATGTGGTTTCAGCAGGACGGCGCTACGAGCCACACAGCGCGCGCCACAATGGATCTTCTGCACGAGCGCTTCGGAGGAATGGTTATCTCGCGCGGAGGCGACATCAACTGGCCACCGAGATCGTGCGATTTAACCCCACTAGACTATTTCTTGTGGGGTTTTCTTAAATCACAGGTCTACGCAAACCAACCACAAAACACTGATGCCCTCAAAGTCAACATACGCCACGCCATCGATGAAATACAGCCCGATTTGTGCGCCAGAGTCATTGAAAATTGGACTTCTCGTATGCGCGCCACCCAGCGAAGCCGAGGTGGACATTTGACCGATATTATTTTCCATACATAATGCCTTCGAATACTCTTTCAAACAAAAAATAAATTTCATTTATACCTCTCACACAACTTGCTTTATTTCATTTTAAAGATCGAGCGCGCTTATTGGCGGACCCTTTATATATATATATATATATATATATATATATATATATATATATATATATATATATATATATATATATATATATATATAAATATATATATATATATATATATTATATATATATATATATATATATATATATATATATATATATATATATTATATATATATATATAAATATATATATATATATATATATATATATATATATATATATATATATAATATATATATATATATATATTATATATATATATATATATATATATATATATAAATATAAATATATATATATATATATATATATATATATATATATATATATATATATATATATATATATATATATATATATATATATATATATATATATATATATATATATATATATATACATATATATATTAATATATAAATTATATATATATATATATATATATATATATATATATATATATATATATATATATATATATATATATATATATAATATATATATATATATATATATATATATATATATATATATATATATATATATATATATATATATATATATATATATATATATATATATATATATATATTAATTTCAGTATATTCAGTATTCAGTGTATTCAGTATATTCAGGTTTGAACTTTAAATATATAAAAATTACAATAAAAGATCTTTCCGTAAAATCTTTACGTGAGCATGAGCAGTAAAATTAAAATTAATAATACCTACTGAGTTTTTATGAAGTTTTAACTTTTTATGAAGAACATTTATGCTTTTAGACAAAAGTAATAACGAATTTTGCCTATCTTTTGACTACGAGCTGGCGCCCTATCCTCTTGCGCTCTTTGATAACGCTGGAATGAGGCAAAATACCAAACCATCAATTGATATTTTTGTACAATGTGAGATGGATTTTAATGATGTTACTATTCTTTTCGACATTATTGATGGTGGTAAGTTACTTCATAGAACAAAACGGGAAAAATAAAAAGTTTTCTGATTATCGTCAATAATACAGTTGCGGCCACCCAAATGTGAACGTCAAAATTGCATAGAGTAAATTGGACTCTAAATGTCAGATATATCTGTCAATGATAATAAATTTAAAAACGTCACCCAAAATATGCCGAGGCGTCAAGAGCAAGGGCTGTACCGAAATTAGAAAAAAACTTGTGGTTGAGTGAAGTGGCTACTGATATAAATGTTAATAAAAGCTGTTTTCTTTATTAAAAAACGCTGGCAAAAGGAACAACAATGAAAATGGCCTAATAGGCAAGGTGTAGGTAAGGTCTCCCTGAGCATGTAGACAATGCTCGGGTTCAATTTATCCATCAGAATCCTTTCGAAACTGCGGTGAAATCGAGAGAATACATATTATTTCCAGGGCCTGTCAGAAGAGCACGAGCCTCTAAAACAATCTGGCTTCAAAAACTGTGCTGCTGCTCACAAAGTATTCTTAATTGACGAGCATAAACAAAGGCGAGTTCAGTTTACAAACGAATTATTATATCAAGGTAATGAATTTTGGAACAACGTAGTGTTCTCCTACGAGAAGATATTCTAATATTCTATTAGTGGAGGACTACGCGTTTATCGACACAGGAATTCAAGATTCGATGAGAATTATGCATTGTTTACTACTGATAGTGGTGGCTTTTCAGTCAATGTTTGGGCGTGGATAAGTGTTCATGGTCCTGGAATGTGATCGCAATTGATTAACGGTCGAACACTACATAAATATTTTGGATAACGTCACGCTACCATTTGTGAGACAAGTTGTTCCTGAAATTTTTTTATTTCAACGTGTGAAGAATTTTACCAACGTCATAAATATTCTGGCTTGGCCAGCAATAAATCCGGATTAGAACCCCACTGAAAACTTGTGGGATTTCATAGTCAAGAAAATATATCAGAGAGACTTTAGGCCGTCAAAACATAATGAACTCTGAGAAGTTATCCATAATACCTACTTGGGAAGAGCTGGTGGATTTGTATAATATGAGAATGTTAATTATGTCCATGCCAAGAAGACTGGAAAGCGTTGTGGCATTAAATGGCTTTGAAATAAAATATTAATAAATAATAGATACTTTGTTTGCAGCAGCGCATTTCTTAAGGCCAGATTGCTTTAGATTTAGACGTCTTCGTGCTGTTCTTACAGACCCTGGAAATAATGTTTCTTCTCGAGCTTTTACAGTAGCTTCGGATGGATTGTGATGAATAAATTGAACCCGAGCATTGTCTTCATTCTCAACATTGATCTTTAGATTTAAAAATTAACACAACAAAAATGTTCATTTTTAAATATAAAGACTAGTTTTCTTCACTTTTGTTTTATTAACCTTTTTAAGAATTATTATACCGTATAGATAGGGAAGATTAGAAGTAGTAATATTAGTCTCAACCTCTTCATACTATGCGTTTCGTCTTTCCACTAATCTTTGTAATAGAAAATATTAAATTAATATGTTTATGAAACCCTCTCTGTGGTACGCCACTAAACAAAGTCTGTCTTACAACGATAAAATTCAGCCGAAATTTCTATGGCAACCAAAATTCGTTCTCATTTGGGTGGCCGCAACTGTACAGTTGGCGACGTCCAAAAGTGAACGGGTTTTGGTAGTTGTGGAAATTATGGCTGAATTTTATCGTGGTAAATCG
The DNA here is from genome assembly GCA_964058915.1 of Tetropium fuscum. Lineage (NCBI taxonomy): Eukaryota > Metazoa > Arthropoda > Insecta > Coleoptera > Cerambycidae > Tetropium > Tetropium fuscum. Next base: position 13,779 of record CAXKVY010010089.1, read on the forward strand.
GACTTTGTTCAGTAGCGTAACAGTATACATTGTATAACGTATATACAATGACAGATATATTACTTTGACCATTTTATATCATAATAATGAGTAATAACACTAATCTTACATACGACTAGAATAATTTTATAAAATATTTTAACAAGGTAAAAATTAAGGAAACGATTTTGTGTTCTTTAAAACATTAACAAAATAAAGAGATGATCTAATACTAAAGTGGATTTAATTAATATTTTATTGCACAGCCATCTGACTCTCTAATGTTCTTGGCATGGATGCGATTAACGTTCTCATATCATATGAATCCACCAGCTCTTCCCAAGCATTTGCGTTTTGCCGGCCTAAAGTCTCTTTTATATATTTGTTTTACTAAGAAACCCCACACGTTTTTGTTCGAGTTCAAGTCTGGACTTTTTGCCGACCAAGACAAAACATTGATGTTGTGATTATTTATCTATTCTATCACTATCAGTCCAATATGAATTGGAGAATTGTCCTGTAACGATAGTGTAATTAATATATTTTAAAGTATACTAAGAGTAAAAATTTTCTATTAACAGTGAAATTTTCTATTCATTATTATTTAGAATACAATCAATTTATTAGGTCAAAAATATACAATTATTGTTATTTTTGGAGTCGGTGCTAGCCAAGGTTAACTAACGTCTCATATACAATTGAATACCACTGCCTAAAGCGACACTACAATTACAAATTAACCTAAATTCAAATTTCCAATCGAATACTATTAGGGATGCTCTACTTCGTTATGCCAAAGTTTACAGAATATTTATTCTGCAAACTTTGGTTATACGTTTGTATAAGTCGGTTTTGTTCATTGTTAAATATATTTTTGTAAATATTATTATGATCGACATATTGGTGAAGTTGGTTACGGAGACAAAACAGTTTTAGAGATGTAGCAAAAGGCTTTGGATCAAATTACTCCAGATATTTGGGAAAATTGTGTTAGACATGTAGAAAACATTGTAAACAAAGATTGGAAACGTGAAGTACGTTACTATGAGGTTGAACCGTTAATTATAAATCTGGGTTCAATATCTGAAGATGATGATAATGACGACGATGAAGATAATGTAATTTAATGATTGTCACATATGTTTCCTTCCTAACAGTTCTATTGAATAGTTCACGTTATAATCATTTACAAATTATTAAATAATCGGTTTAGATCGGTTTCATTTATTCATTTTCTTCTACGAATATCGTAACGTTTCTGCTTTAGCTTTACATTTATGCGTTCCGCGCTGTAACATCTGCTATCTAAAGGGTCCGCCAATAGGGACGCTCGATCTTTGACAGCTCATGGCGGCCATGTTGTTTGTGGTAGAGTTGACAAACGTAGTTGTTATTATTCAGTGTATCTTCACAAATCACCATGAACCAATTCAGCCGCGAGCAACATGTGCAAATCGTTAAAACTTATTACGAAAATCATTCATCGGCGGAGCAACGTTCCGCGCGCTCCGCCAATTTTACGGTGCAATTGATCGTCCTGCTGAGTCGACTATCCGTCGTTTGATTAACAAATTCGAGGCAACCGGTTCGGTGAACAATCAGCCAACACCGACGCGTCGTCGAAACGTCCGATCTGCCCAGAATGTCGCCGCTGTGCGCGATAGTGTGCGTGAAAATCCGCGACAGTCAATTTCACGTCGCGCACAGGAACTCCGCCTTTCGGAAACATCACTTCGCCGAATCTTGCATCTGGATTTGGGCATGCATCCGTACAAGATCCAGCTGACACAAGAGCTCAAAATAAACGACCATAGACAGCGCCGTATCTTCGCTGATTGGGCTTTAGAGCAGTTGGAAGTCGACCCCGATTTTGGTCGCAAAATCATCTTCAGCGATGAGGCACATTTTTGGTTAAATGGGAATGTCAACAAGCAGAATTGCCGTTATTGGGCCGAGAACAATCCACAGGAGGTCCACCAGGTCTCAATGCACCCAGCAAAGGTAACTGTTTGGTGTGGATTTTGGGCCGGAGGCATCATCGGGCCGTATTTCTTCGAGAACGACGATGGTGTGTCCATCACGGTAAACGGCGAACGATACAGATCCATGATAACGAACTTTTTCTGGCATGAAATCGACAATATGGATGTCGAGGATATGTGGTTGCAGCAGGAGGGCGCTACGAGCCACACAGCGCGCGCCACAATGGATCTTCTGCACGAGCGCTTCGGAGGAATGGTTATCTCGCGCGGAGGCGACATCAACTGGCCACCGAGATCGTGCGATTTAACCCCACTAGACTATTTCTTGTGGGGTTTTCTTAAATCACAGGTCTACGCAAACCAACCACAAAACACTGATGCCCTCAAAGTCAACATACGCCACGCCATCGATGAAATACAGCCCGATTTGTGCGCCAGAGTCATTGAAAATTGGACTTCTCGTATGCGCGCCACCCAGCGAAGCCGAGGTGGACATTTGACCGATATTATTTTCCGTACATAATGCCTTCGAATACTCTTTCAAACAAAAAATAAATTTCATTTATACCTCTCACACAACTTGCTTTATTTCATTTTAAAGATCGAGCGCGCTTATTGGCGGACCCTTTATATTCAGTGAAACATTTCAATACCGTAAAATTGTGCCCGCTTTATTCTGGTGCCGCTTTCTTAAGAAATAGGGATGGGCAAATTTCCTAAAATATCAATATTGACACCATTTGATATACCGAAATCTAAACATATAGGAAGCAGCAATAAATAATGTTATTGTCCTTGATTGTAGTACTTGGTGTTGACCGTGTAGACGATGGAATAAAGTTAATCATCGATGACAATGAAAATCGTTGATGTTAACCGATAACATCGAAAATTAAGTCGATATGTAAATATCGAAACCCTAAAAAAGTGTGTAGTAAAAGAACTGCTGTATTATAGCACATTAATTTGATTTGTAGGATTGTCATCGTCATGTACACACCAAGATAGCTGAAAAAGAGTATACCTATGCAAGAAAATAATATATTATTGCGTGTTACTTGTTATGAGTGTTGCATATTTAGCTTTTCGAATACCTGGAACATTTTAATTTAATAAGACACATGTAGGAGATAGCGTACGATAAAATGTTAACGGGTTGCAGTAACCTTTTATATTTATAAAAAGCTGTTCTCTCCATCATTCTTAGAGTATGGATTGCTCACGAGGTGCCAAAGCGCCAAATTGGCAGAGAAAACATCATCCATTACCGCCTTAGACAGTGGCAGTGGGGATGATGAATAATTTCCGAATGAAAACCGAAAGTGATGGAAATACTTTTATAGATATTGATATCGTTAACTTTAATTTGGGCGGCGGTAAGAGCCGAGCAACTGCACCTGAGGTTCTGCTGCCAGCGTGAATATTTCATTACCCGGCATGTGACCGTGCCGGGTACACTATGTCGAAAGCGCGTGTTCGGATTGGTTAGAAGCCGAGGGAAATATGCACGGAAAAATGTAATCGATTAAGGTGACTCGTAACAGACTTGCAACCGTTTTTAAAAACACCAATATAATATGAGGAGTTGTTTAGTTGTCATCACTAGAATACAATAAATATTAATGACATTAACAGCAGCTTCTATTAAATTTTTTTCTAGATATACTACACGAAAGGTAAATTTTGACATAGAAAAAAATCGTACAAGCAGGAAATTTGGTGGAATTGTTCTACTTGTCATAATAATATAAATATATACTAGTCCCTCAGAAGAAAGTCCCCTAAGAAGAAAGCTGCGCTTTGCAAGCCATATTGAAAAATGGCGATTGAGTTTCAGATTTTCGTATATATCATTTACCGTTGCAGATAAGAAAAAAGAGTTTCAAATAAAATATGTAGGCAATAATTAAATAAACTAGTTTTAATAGCATTTTTTTCCCTCTAAGTCGGACGGTTTTAAAATTATTAAGAGCTGCAGAATGTTAATAAATTTTCAAAAATTTTTTTTTTTTACAAATTCACTATATAATGTGTATGTTGTTAGGTTCTAAATTAAACAGACAACCCATTTTTAGCTATATTACCATTACAGAAAAATATACTGTAATTATTAAGCTTATAACAAATAGAATAAAAATATGAAAATACGTTATAGTCTATGGTACATTTTACCTTGCATGAAATGAGGTAGTTCTGTTTTTCGTATATTGTATGTGATGAAGTGGTAATGACAAATCCGGATCATTGTTAAAAACTTTAAAAATCATTGAATTTTCAGTCCTCTTTCAGTTTTTGTCAATTTTTACCACCAAGGACCTATGTTACGGCAAAAGTCATTATATACACTTTTTAAGGAGACTAAATTTGCAACAAAATGGAAATAATTTAGTATAGATAGTCCAAACAGTTTCTAAGATACAGAATTTCCAAAAAAGGGGATTTGAATTTTTTTTTTCGTTTTCGTCCATGTTGACCAATAAGTACCCATTTTACAGCAAAAGTCATCATATATACGTTATTGACGTACACTAAATTTGCAACAAAACGAGACCAATTTGGTCTATGTTGAGACCTGATAGGTCCTGAGGTACAACTATTAAAATTTGTTGAGGTAAGTAAGTAAATATTACAAGGGTTTGTAAATTATAAATTTCTTATTCTTTTAAATATTTAAAATCTATGTAGTCATACGAAACATACGTCATACGAAACATACGTCATACGAAACATACGTCATACGAAACATACGTCATACGAAACATACGTCATACGAAACGAAAGTCACCTCATTGTATATAATATACCGTACTATGAGGGAAATTGTTATTACTGGCATTTCTTGTACATATTTGATGGACCAGGCTGGTCCTCTAAATTCAGAGTACACCTTTTGGGGGCAACTTGCTTCGGTAGCATTTCTTCATGGACCTGCTCAGGTAGGTCGAAATCGTCATCTGTAGGTCATCGATGAATGGCTCATCAAAGTCGTCACATATCAGGTCTGATAATATGTTCTCTCGAGATTGGCCGCTGCAATGGTTGCAAACAGCCAAGCATTTGGGTCTTGCCGGAACCGCAATTGCTTAACCCTTCCATAACCTTCAACAGTGTGAGTAAACATATATAAAGTGGTCTGAAGCAGAAATAAAATCAATACTGACAAAAAAATTTCTTTTCACCTGGTGGTATTTTCGCAGAGTGAGATTTTGCAGCATCCCTGGATGGAGGCCACCTGGCGATGTTAGACTTGCCGCCCTTGTGAAGATTTTAGGATTCACTGTTGATTTCATACAGTCAAACGAGGAAGCTGTCTCCTGCTCCGCCGATCTGAACAGGTGTGGCATATCCATCACCACTATCGAGGGCTCAGTAAGATTTGGAATCAGATTTTCCGACCCCATAGACTCGTATCCGACATAGACATAGAAATACCCCATAGACTCGTATCCGACATATCAAATGATAGCCTTTTACTTCACTATTTCATTCTTCATTCATTCATTTCATTCATCAACTGTTTTTCTCTTGTTTCATAGTATACACAATATTGCGAATTTCTGACTTAACTCCAGGATGAACGTCATTCGTTTTCAATTTACGTCTGTTTCGTGTTTTTCCGGGAGTACTAAGAGATTTTACCAGATGTAGACTCTTCCTTTATACGGGTTATGCTTCTTAAACTTATTTTTAAGGCATCAGCAACTCTCTGATGGACGGAAGATAATGGTGGCAAGGGTCCATTATGAATTGTCGGCTCTATTTTCAATAGTACAAGTTAGACATTATTGCAAATATATTAATACCTACTAGCTTTTACCCGCGGCTTCGCTCGCGTTTTTAACGCGATATATCGCGATATCGTTATATCGATATATTGCGATAAAAAGTATCCTAGGTAATAAACTATCTGTGTGCCAAATTTCATCCAAATCCGTTCACCCTTTTCGAAGCCAGAATCGAAGTGTGAGGAAATGAAATTTTTAGACGCTCAGTCTTACGTCCAACGCGTATGACCTCCGACCGCGTGTGATTGAGAATAATTTTAACCCAAAAAATTTTTCGACCGGCATTTTTAGTAAAATTTTGTCTACTTATTTTTATGAAGCAATGCCTATACCTATCGCTGACCCAAAAAAGTGATATATGAAATAACATATTTCTATGAGAAATTCAATTCTCTACAAAAAGTTTTATATAAAGTATTACGAAATTTTGCTTCGTTTGCCAGCTTTTCACCCCTATCTACAATTTGCAACCTCTAATTTAATAGCACTCCGCGTTTTCTTCTTCTTTAATAACCCATTCACCGATTCCGCGTTTTCTTCTTCTTTAATAACCCATTGACCGATTCCTGCAATAAAAACCCATGAACGTCTTAGTTCCTTTCTATATGACATAATTAATAGCCGAATCTTTGAAACGTAGGTTCCTGTTACAGCAAGCCTATTGAGACATAAGAAAGAAACAATGTTTATTAGCAACGTATCTAGCCCAGGGTTAGAGAATAGGAAACATGCTTGTTTGTTTGTCTACACACATATTTTACTCTCGTCCGTTTCCATTCCCATAAAATCAAATAATGTTTGCAACATTAGCACCAAATTATCGACGCTTCAAGTCAAGTACTTCCTGAGTGTAACCGATCGCCGTGCGACCGTTGATGTTAACACTACAAATAGTCCTGTAAACCTTTGTAATACAGGGTGCCCTGTCAAAAGGATAATTTCATGGGTGCGAGCAAGTAAAACGCGTCACTGCAGAACTATCAGTGTATGTGTATCTAGTTACCGAATGCCACGTGACCGCACTACTCTCCATCGCCGCCGAAGTACTTGTCGTGCCCCTTCACACCGATTAGATCTGCTGTAGGCGCAGTAAACGTTTTATGTTACACTTGACGGGAGGGAGTCTTATCTCGTGTTATAGTAATTTTATTATTAGTATTGAAAATATTACTGGGCGCGTATATATGGGACCCGTCTCATGAAAATCGTGTGATTTTCATGATGATCTTGACAGATTTATTGTAGAGGTCACGGAGTATATATATGTTTAGTCGGAGAACGAGCAATATCTAGAAAGATGTCTAAAAAAATTCTTAAGTAAAACGACCAGGCGGATCCGATTTTGGAGTTCAGAATCCGGAATTGCAAAACTGGTCAAAATGGCCATTTTCTGAAAAATCTCAAATTTTATGGAAATTTTTTAATTTTTACTTATCACCCTTAGTTTAAGTCCAGTTAAATTGAATTTATAGCAGAGCCAATTTAGACCTGTGTTATTTATCATTACTGAAATGACAG
>CAXKVY010010090.1:0-11816 GCA_964058915.1 Tetropium fuscum
CCAAATGTGAACGAATTTTGGTTGCCATAGAAATTTCGGCTGAATTTTATCGTTGTAAGACAGACTTTGTTTAGTGGCGTACCACAGAGAGGGTTTCATAAACATATTAATTTAATATTTTCTATTACAAAGATTAGTGGAAAGACGAAACGCATAGTATGAAGAGGTTGAGACTAATATTACTACTTCTAATCTTCCCTATCTATACGGTATAATAATTCTTAAAAAGGTTAATAAAACAAAAGTGAAGAAAACTAGTCTTTATATTTAAAAATGAACATTTTTGTTGTGTTAATTTTTAAATCTAAAGATCAATGTTGAGAATGAAGACAATGCTCGGGTTCAATTTATTCATCACAATCCATCCGAAGCTACTGTAAAAGCTCGAGAAGAAACATTATTTCCAGGGTCTGTAAGAACAGCACGAAGACGCCTAAATCTAAAGCAATATGGCCTTAAGAAATGCGCTGCTGCAAACAAAGTATCTATTATTTATTAATATTTTATTTCAAAGCCATTTAATGCCACAACGCTTTCCAGTCTTCTTGGCATGGACATAATTAACATTCTCATATTATACAAATCAACCAGTTCTTCCCAAGTAGGTATTATGGATAACTTCTCAGAGTTCATTATGTTTTGACGGCCTAAAGTCTCTCTGATATATTTTCTTGACTATGAAATCCCACAAGTTTTCAGTGGGGTTCTAATCCGGATTTATTGCTGGCCAAGCCAGAATATTTATGACGTTGGTAGAATTCTTCACACGTTGAAATAAAAAAATTTCAGGAACAACTTGTCTCACAAATGGTAGCATGACGTTATCCAAAATATTTATGTAGTGTTCGACCGTTAATCAATTGCGATCACATTCCAGGACCATGAACACTTATCCACGCCCAAACATTGACTGAAAAGCCACCACTATCAGTAGTAAACAATGCATAATTCTCATCGAATCTTGAATTCCTGTGTCGATAAACGCGTAGTCCTCCACTAATAGAATATTAGAATATCTTCTCGTAGGAGAACACTACGTTGTTCGAAAATTCATTACCTTGATATAATAATTCATTTGTAAACTGAACTCGCCTTTGTTTATGCTCGTCAATTAAGAATACTTTGTGAGCAGCAGCACAGTTTTTGAAGCCAGATTGTTTTAGAGGCTCGTGCTCTTCTGACAGGCCCTGGAAATAATATGTATTCTCTCGATTTCACCGCAGTTTCGAAAGGATTCTGATGGATAAATTGAACCCGAGCATTGTCTACATTCTCAGGGAGACCTTACCTACACCTTGCCTATTAGGCCTTTTTCATTGTTGTTCCTTTTGCCAGCGTTTTTTAATAAAGAAAACAGCTTTTATTAACATTTATATCAGTAGCCACTTCACTCAACCACAAGTTTTTTTCTAATTTCGGTACAGCCCTTGCTCTTGACGCCTCGGCATATTTTGGGTGACGTTTTTAAATTTATTATCATTGACAGATATATCTGACATTTAGAGTCCAATTTACTCTATGCAATTTTGACGTTCACATTTGGGTGGCCGCAACTGTATTATTGACGATAATCAGAAAACTTTTTATTTTTCCCGTTTTGTTCTATGAAGTAACTTACCACCATCAATAATGTCGAAAAGAATAGTAACATCATTAAAATCCATCTCACATTGTACAAAAATATCAATTGATGGTTTGGTATTTTGCCTCATTCCAGCGTTATCAAAGAGCGCAAGAGGATAGGGCGCCAGCTCGTAGTCAAAAGATAGGCAAAATTCGTTATTACTTTTGTCTAAAAGCATAAATGTTCTTCATAAAAAGTTAAAACTTCATAAAAACTCAGTAGGTATTATTAATTTTAATTTTACTGCTCATGCTCACGTAAAGATTTTACGGAAAGATCTTTTATTGTCATTTTTATATATTTAAAGTTCAAACCTGAATATACTGAATACACTGAATACTGAATATACTGAAATTAATATATATATATATATATATATATATATATATATATATATATATATATATATATATATATATATATATATATATATATATATATATATATATATATATATATATATATATATATATATATATATATATATATATATATATATATATATATATATAAATAAATATATATATATATATATATATATATATATATATATATATATATATATATATATATATATATAATTTATATATTAATATATATATGTTATTACTATATATATATATATATATATATATATATATATATATATATATATATATATATATATATATATATATATATATATATATATATATATATATATATATATATATATATATATATATTTATATATATATATATATATATATATATATATATATATATATATATATATATATATATATATATATATTATATATATATATATATATATATATATATATATATATATATATATATATATATATATATATATATATATAAAGGGTCCGCCAATAAGCGCGCTCGATCTTTAAAATGAAATAAAGCAAGTTGTGTGAGAGGTATAAATGAAATTTATTTTTTGTTTGAAAGAGTATTCGAAGGCATTATGTATGGAAAATAATATCGGTCAAATGTCCACCTCGGCTTCGCTGGGTGGCGCGCATACGAGAAGTCCAATTTTCAATGACTCTGGCGCACAAATCGGGCTGTATTTCATCGATGGCGTGGCGTATGTTGACTTTGAGGGCATCAGTGTTTTGTGGTTGGTTTGCGTAGACCTGTGATTTAAGAAAACCCCACAAGAAATAGTCTAGTGGGGTTAAATCGCACGATCTCGGTGGCCAGTTGATGTCGCCTCCGCGCGAGATAACCATTCCTCCGAAGCGCTCGTGCAGAAGATCCATTGTGGCGCGCGCTGTGTGGCTCGTAGCGCCGTCCTGCTGAAACCACATATCCTCGACATCCATATTGTCGATTTCATGCCAGAAAAAGTTCGTTATCATGGATCTGTATCGTTCGCCGTTTACCGTGATGGACACACCATCGTCGTTCTCGAAGAAATACGGCCCGATGATGCCTCCGGCCCAAAATCCACACCAAACAGTTACCTTTGCTGGGTGCATTGCGACCTGGTGGACCTCCTGTGGATTGTTCTCGGCCCAATAACGGCAATTCTGCTTGTTGACATTCCCATTTAACCAAAAATGTGCCTCATCGCTGAAGATGATTTTGCGACCAAAATCGGGGTCGACTTCCAACTGCTCTAAAGCCCAATCAGCGAAGATACGGCGCTGTCTATGGTCGTTTATTTTGAGCTCTTGTGTCAGCTGGATCTTGTACGGATGCATGCCCAAATCCAGATGCAAGATTCGGCGAAGTGATGTTTCCGAAAGGCGGAGTTCCTGTGCGCGACGTGAAATTGACTGTCGCGGATTTTCACGCACACTATCGCGCACAGCGGCGACATTCTGGGCAGATCGGACGTTTCGACGACGCGTCGGTGTTGGCTGATTGTTCACCGAACCGGTTGCCTCGAATTTGTTAATCAAACGACGGATAGTCGACTCAGCAGGACGATCAATTGCACCGTAAAATTGGCGGAGCGCGCGGAACGTTGCTCGAACCGATGAATGATTTTCGTAATAAGTTTTAACGATTTGCACATGTTGCTCGCGGCTGAATTGGTTCATGGTGATTTGTGAAGATACACTGAATAATAACAACTACGTTTGCCAACTCTACCACAAACAACATGGCCGCCATGAGCTGTCAAAGATCGAGCGTCCCTATTGGCGGACCCTTTATAAGTATTTTTTCGAATTAAATATATATTTTTTCAGAAAAAACTGATTTTTTATGTAAATATCATAGATATTGTTTAAACAATATAAATAATCCCTTCCTTGCCTCAAGAGGTATCTGATTTTAAATAACATAAGAAAGCTTTTTCAAAAAAATATCATGAAAATCGGAGTTGTTCTTGAGGACTAAGGAAAAGGATTCATTGAGGCGCCTACATCAGTCATCTAACGGCATCTTATCAGCAGCAAACTACAACGATTTTTTCGTAGAAGGTCATGTAATAAAAAAAACACATTCTAGTGTGCTAGTTTTCCATTTGACTAAAGTTTAACAAAAGAATCACACATCATATTGAAGTCTCCATTAAGATTCCTCCGCAATATATATCAAAGCACACTTAGGATCAGATGAAAACCATCAACCGAGACAGTTAATCGAGGCACATGGCTTTTAAAGCGAAATCCACTACCTGAAGCTCATAGTATGTCCTCGGACACAGCCATATAAAGCACCATAAAACTTTATTAGTATCTAATAAGTACGGCAGCTTATTATTATTATTTCGTTTTAAGCCGTGAATACAAACCATCCAAAGTTCATTTAAAATATTCGGTACATCAGATTAAATACAAATTTGCACCGGAATCCATCAGCGTGGTAAATGTCATTTATGAAATTTTGGTTCAATTAATAATATATACCCTTTCGAATAATAAAGTAACTGTCACAGATAAATGCTTTAACATGTAATTTGGTACAGGGAAATGTATTATTTATTTAATTAGCGATTATTAGTGACTAAAATAATTGTGACAAGCCTGAAATCTTTTTTAGCGTCATTTTCTTTCTAGTGAACGATTTTTATGATATACTTGGTCATTATAAATCTCTACGAAAAATTATTTCTGGAGTTTTCAGTATAAGAAAAAAATGTTTTGATAAATGTCGAGGGTGACATTTTCAAGGTATTTCTTACATCTGCGTTGAAATAATTAGATTAGATTCGTCTTCTTGAAGGTATGGGTTTGAAACATAAATTGCTCGCATTGTTCAATTTTACTATAGCCTATCTAAAGATATTTTTCTTTAGCTATGCTTTAGGTTGACATGCGTATATTTCTGAAGAACATAAACTGCATACTGTTTTTTGCAGGTCATCTACCAAAGAGTATTATTTACTTTTTGAAATCTAGTAAGGCTCAAGTACACACAAAAATATATTCCTCGGAAAGTTTATCTTCATATCCAAAATGTCAAGACCATATCTTATTTTTACTGGCCGCGATAATATGTCAGCAATTTTCAAATGGGATGAAACAACAGTATTTTTTTTTGAAAAACTTAATGATTTAATTGATTGTGCCCTTCTCCACAAGTCATCATCACAAATGGGACGATGGAGGGGGGGTAAAAATCTACCCCCGAAATGGGAATTTTTGTGGTTTTACGGTTATATCTGGTAAATCACAATGTCGAAAATATTGTCCTACTAAAAGTTGTAGTTGTAACATTATGGGGATTCTTATGATATCAATGAGGAGACAACTAATGAATCTTTCTTCTTGGACCAATGTACAGATTCAGCAAGAAGAGAAAAGTGAAGAAGATATTACTGTTGAAGTACCGTTTGAAGATTATCAGTGAGACTAAAATTTTCCCGAGATCAACAATCATCCGTTCCACTTTGATTATTACCAATTTTTTAATAAATAAAACTTAATCACAATCTATTGTGATTAAGTATGCCAACTGGAGAAGCCACGTTAAAGAAACGCGCCAAGTACAGTGGTGCGGAAATGTGTGCATATTGTTACGCCACTGAGTTCGTAAAACAAGTGAGTTACAACACAACAAGTTACAACTGTTTACAATGATAAATCACTACTGAACACTTTTAACTACTTGTTACTTGATCTTGTCTCTAAGAGCGTTTAAACTAAACTGACTAATGTAGCAATCGGCTGGTCCTTATATACTATATTCAAGGTTCTGAAAAGTTCTAGAAGCTTCTCGAATATTCCATCCCATTGTAGATTGTTCTCAATTATTCCATCCCTTTCTAGATTGTATACAAGGCATCTCGAGAAGTTCTACAGGGGGTAGTTCATATACCGCAACTATCTAAATGGCGCCAGGGGTGTATCTTGGTTATCTCATGTCTTAGAGTGTTGAGACTTCGCCCTTGGGGGTTGTATTTGGCACCCCGAATTGCGATGTTGCCAATTCGTCGGCTGCGGTGTTGCCAGATTGTGCAGTTTTTCCTTAGATCTAGGGAATTTTCAATATATCGTGCACAATAGCTTCTGACGATTTCGTAACAATATTATGTAGAATACTTCTTTTGGAATTGTCATATCTCAGGAATGGTGACTCGTAGGAAAACTAGTATACGAACAATTTTTGTAGATAATTGCATAATTTACAAGTTTTGTCTGATCTATTTTTACGCTTACCGTTATCGACACTTACCGTTATCTAAACACTTACCGTTATCGAGAAAAATGCAAAAAAACTATGTATTTGACCTTTGACCTTAAATAATTTTTAGCAGACGTAGGATCGGTGGGGTTTTTGATATATTATTTCCAACAGTGTATTTGAGACCTATACCAATTTTCAGCTCTATATGAATAATTGCAAACTCAAATGTTTATTTTTACTGTGGAAAGTGTGAAGTATGTCAGTGTGGACGAAATATGCCACAGAAAAATATAAAGTTTGTAGGTCAGTCGCGAGGTGTGTCCATGATAGAAATATTTTGATATAGAGATAATACATAAACAGATCTGTATCTACACTACATATTATAGCTCTATACTGTTTCTATTGGTGAAATTGGCTCGGTAAAAATAATTTGTTTTTCGCTTTGTACGGCGGTTGCCAGGTCTGTCACAGTGATGGATGAGTGCTTGAATACTTTAAGAGATAGCGTGTATGCAGAGTACAGATCCCTCCAGTCACACAAGTTGAAGGGTACTCGCTTGAGACCCAAAGTTAACTCGATTAACGTGAACGCTGACCAGTCCGAATGTCCGATACAGGAAGAAATTCAGCTACCTTCACATGCACCAATTCCCGCTTAACAGTTGATGTAATTTGCCAATATTTACTTCCGAGGACTCCAAATCAGACTGTTATCTACGGCCAAATTAAACTCACTTGTGCTCGCAGTCAGAGCCCTTCGCTATTCAGATATATTTTAATCATTTCTGATTATTCTAATGATCACTAGAGGTGGAATTAGAAATGTGATCATATTTATTATATTATGCTAATCGGATTGGTTACGCAGTAGTTATTTCAGGCATGAGGTGTTTTATGTTGAGATATTATGGATCATTTTCATAGAAAATATACCTACTTTTATTGGTTTACAATCTTTGACTATGCCCGGGCTCCAAAATTATAAAGTCCGACTGTCCTCGTCTTACGCAGTTAAAACAAATCCACCGTCTTCATCTCGGCCATTGAAATTGACGTAGGCAACTGAAAGCCTGCCAACGTTAGTCTCTATTATTGTAGATTTGAAGACATGTAGTATAAGTCATGTGTTCATGTGTTGGGTAATCCACTTAATTATCAGCTAACAATCTTTAAGGGTGAAAATAGAAATTTAATGATTATATATACCTACCTATTAACGATAAGGCCATGAAAATTTACAAAATGGAAACATAAGATTATTTATATTAATTTTAGAATACCGAAAATTATTTTAACGAAAATTATTTTACCGAATACCGAAAATTATTTTCCAGACCATTTTAAGACCATTTTTCCAGACCATAATAACCTAATAATATATTTCCAAAGTTTTGTATGTTGGATCCATTATACGATATTATTGAATATAAACAGCTGATAATTACCTATTACCTATACCACACTTTACATTTGAATTACATATGTTGCTATGGCAAACTACGCTCACAACATCCCGAATATTTGTACTGACAACAAGAACCAAGGTGGCTATATTATTACCGCCGACTACAGTACCAACTACAGTAATTAGTTTCACTTTTTTTCCTAAAATTATTAGTACCGTGGGAAATAAGTCGCATACATAAGGTTTGGTTTCGGTTAACACAATGAATTTTAATATTTACTATAATCTACTTTAAAGTTCTAGCAGTAACTACTAAACTGCACTTAATATTATAATAAATCTACCGCCTTCACCCTCTCGCCCTTATAAAATAACGCGATATTTAAAGCGAGAACCTAATACCTAATATTATATTTACCAAAAGCTGCGACAGGCAGCACTTGTGATATTAAATCGTGGGAGGGGGAAGCGGTGGGAGGCCTTCCGGTTGCGGCGAGAACGGCAGCGTGTGCGTGCCATTTCGGAGGTCGGAATTATTTCACAATTTCATGTATTTTTTTTTACACGAAACCCTATTTCTTTTTCTAAAATAAAAGTAGCCTAAGTTACTCCTTATAATATCAGCTATCTACCAGTTAAAGTTCCGTCAAAATCGCTCCAGCCGTTTCCGAGACTAGCCGGAACAAACAGACAGACAAACAAGACAGACATTAAAAGTTGTTTTTTTTTGTTATACATACCGTATATACTTTCATATGCATTTAGTAATAAAGCTGTTATTTTGACAGTACAAACAGATAATTTTATGTATTACTATAGAAATAGTATAGAAATATAGAAAATGTATAGATAAGGGTTAAAACTCTTATCTTAACTACTTAAAACGAACAAATTCTAATGAAAGAAAACCAAACGACGTTACAAATTGATTCTCAGTTATTACTTAAAGGTCTGACTGCTAGAAAACAGTGAAAATGTAACGAAACAATTTCAATTAAAGAGAACGGAACGTAGAAAAATAAAAGATACCTAAGCAAACAAAAAAGTATGATCTCATTGCTAGAGGCGACGCGACGTGCGCGTGATACTGGACACTCCTACTTTTTAGATTATTAAAAATACTCGGGAGACTTACGTTAATAATTAATTATTTATTAGTGTTTATTATATTGGATTATATTGGATGTATGCTTCCACATTTGAAACGGATTTTGTTCACAATTTCATGGATTTTAATTTTTTTGCGCGGAACCCTAATTCTTTTTCTAAAATAACAGTAGCCTACGTTACTTCTTGTAACAACAGATATCTGCCAGTAAAAGTCTCGTCAAAATCGATCCAGCCATTTCGGAGATTACCCGGAATATATATATATATATATATATATATATATATATATATATATATATATATATATATATATATATATATATATATATATATATATATATATATATATATATATATATATATATATATATATATATGAAAATTATTAAGTTCTCGGGTTGAATCGCGTTTGAGGTTTGTTAAATCTCGACGTTTCGTCACCTGCTTTGGTGCCATTTTCAAAAGTCAAGGGGGGTTTGTTTATATTATAAAAAGGTTTCGACTGGGGCCTCAATCTGTCTACTCCCCTGGACGAGCCTAGCGTTCATCGCAAGATAGAACTGGAAGGAAAAGGTTAAGCTAGTCATTAGGATGTGTAAGGAGTTGTTCGATTTCCATTTCTATCTTAGAGAGCAACGATTCCTTAGGCTAGACCTGGGAAGTAGGCAGATTGATGCCCCAGTGTCGAAACCTTTTCATAAATATAAATATATATATATATATATATATATATATATATATATATATATAGCAAAGTCGTATCACTACATATACTAAACATATACTAAAATTCCCACAAAGAATTAAGAGGAATACACTTACCTGTACTCTTGCCTCCGTAAGATCTATCTTCATTGCGATCTCTTCTCTGGTATAGATGTCGGGATAATGGGTCTCCTGGAAGGCTCGTTCCAACTCCTTGAGTTGGGCAGAGGTGAAGGTGGTTCGTATCCTACGTTGTTTCCGCTTCTCAGTAAGGACACCGTCGTGACCTGGGTATACTTTGTAAGGTAAACCACCTGAAACGAAAATAAATGTTAAAGTTCCATTAGAGGTGACATATTGAGTTCAGAGTTCAGAGCTTCAGTTGTCTTTTGGTAGATTTAGGCCATTGCTTAATCATTTGGATTACATATAGGTAAACTTGACTGGGAAATACTGTCCTCTAGCTAAAGGATAATTTATTGAAAAAAACTAACATTAGGTAATACCTGGTGACCTATTATACTGGGTGTCCCATTTTAATTTATCAAGCTGAATAATAAGCGCGAATGGCATTTCCGAGAATAAAGTTTCAAAAAAGCTTTACAATTTGAAAGGGGACATTCGATGCCACTGATACTTTTGACCCGGGGAGTTCAAGGTCATTCAAGGTAAACTTTGCTTTTTTAAATGGAACCCCCTATGTTTCACACGACAATCGATTGTAGGTAAAAAAAATGTGAATCTTTTGTCTTGAAATTTTTTTTGAAAAAGCAACTTGGTTTGACTTATTTAGTTCCAAAATTGAAATTTACAAATTTTTCGTGAATGGTTAGTATCTCAACAAAATTATAAAAGATGAAAAGTTCTTAGAATTATTATTTCATAGAATATGTACGATTTTTTTTTATTTATTTTTTTATAATTTTAGTTAAATTTAATGAATTTTGAAAATTTAATGAAATTTTTGAACTTTTGTATAACTTTCTGTTATGCAAACGTTCGCGTGGATTCTACACAAAATTCTTTCTCAAAATTCTACACAAAGAAATTTTCGCCTTTCGCCGTTTTCTCAGAAACGGAACGTCATCATACGGAATGAAAAAATGTACAAAATTTGAAAATTTAAATTTTGGAAACTAAATAAGTCAATTTTGACCCTTTTTAAACATATATAACTTCTAAAGTAGGAGAGATGATGAAATCAGGTTTTCGCCAATCTTCTTTTTTTTTTAATTTAAAAGGTTATCCTGTGTCCATCTTTTTTTTGGTCTCTTCCGATTTTATCGGACATGACCAAGTGTATTTCCGGAGATTATTATTTCAAACTTTGTTATTTCAAATGGAACACTGTATATTTTTCTACAGTTGGATTTTTGTAAATTTACAACAAACAACCAGTACAGAGACAGATGGTATCATAAGCCTTTAAAGTGAATTCTGCGTCTTCTCGTAACCATAGGAAAAAAATTATGATGGAAAATAAATAATGCAGTGCAACCTCGATAATCTGAACTGAATGGGAATGAGTGTTAGTCGGATTTAGCGTTTGGTGGGAATAATAAATTTTCATTAATAAAAGGTTTCACATCTTAAAAAATTTCGCCTTTTGCCGTGAAATTTCTCCCCACAGTGGCGTGCAACGGGCTCACTCTTCAGGAAACCACATATAAAGTATAGATTCAACTCATAGATGTTCAGCTGCCCTCACAGTTATTTGTTTCTTCGGATATTTATAAACGGGACTGACAAAATGAAGAATTTTATCCATGTTTTTTTAGTACCACATTGTATATTTTCCAACAGCGTAGTGTTTAACTAACTCTGTCTCTGTTTAACTATGTCCGCCGACGGTACTATGTATTCAAGAAAATAATTCGGCCGCCTGGCGGAATTATTAGGATTTTAGTAAGATATCCGCTGATGAACAGAGTATGTTAAGAAGGCGCGGCGGCACTTAACAATTGAGAAGTAATTTTCCGCCGTTCAACAGATTTTAGATGTACAGTTGGATGTACAAAATCCGTCAAAATATTTGAAAGATACTTAGTTAAGTACATAAGTCATTTATTAATTGTACCTAACATGCCAAATACAGGTAACATATAAAATATATTTACCAATACGTAAAGAAAAAATACGTTCATGTGAATATTAAAGAGTTTAATAATTGCTAGATATTAGTGACAACGTTTTTATTACATTTATTTAGTGTTCATCGAATCAGACAGAGTTCTGTTGATGATTTTTTTGGCAAACTAATAACAGTATTGTTACGACCCTTTTTATAGGCATTTCATCATACATTTTCTGATGAATCAATATCGTTTTCTATTTCCTTGTCCTCTTCTATTAATGTTACTTTGTCTTGTCTCTTGTCCCACA
>CAXKVY010010091.1:0-22615 GCA_964058915.1 Tetropium fuscum
CATATTTTCCTCTTAAAAAACCTGTCACAGATGTTTGCCGAGGGGGCGCACTCGGTAAAAATGTGGCCAGATTGCACTAGTATCAGTGTCTAAACTTCGAGGACCGTATGTTAGGATTAACCCACTTTTTTCCAAGTATCTACACAATGTAGACTGTATGCATACACTATGCAAACTTACAGGTCTGCTTTATAGTTCCATCAGATAATTACGTTTAATATTTCGAACATCCCGAACAAAAGTGTATTATCTCAAAATTTTTGAAATTTAGCTTTTTGACAGAAATAATAAGTAAACTACCTATTCTATTATCCAGCAAAACCGTAATATCAATATTACAAAACTCGGCCGCCAGAGGTATGTATGTATGTATATAGGTCAGAGTGTAGTGGTTCATCTCCACTACAGCCCTTAGACCTCATTAGGCGCCTTGTACTTTCCTCCTTTTTTTACTTAGAGTTCTTTTCTTCAAACCATCCTACTTATTACAGGTGACTTAGTGGCAAAGTCTCTTACAATTTATGTATGATAGCATGGTTCTGAGTTTTTAGCGAGATTTATCACTCTGTCCTTATTACCATTTATAAGGACCACACGCCCGCAGCAGATCTTGAGTGTTCCCAGAGCTCAGGTGGACTGCCACAACCCGTCCCCAAGCCTGCCTGGTCATCCATCCAAGAGCCAGCCGGCGCCGGCGTACGCTTTGCTTTGCGCCAGAGGTATCTGCAACGTTAAGGCATAACGCCAATATTTCAGAAAGAGACAGTATCATTTTTTAATACGCGAGGTATGTGTTGTTTCCGCACAATCGTGTATTATTTCAAAACTACCACTCGATTTGCATGCGATTCTTTTACAAAAGTGTATTATAATCAAATAACCCGTAAAAAGTTACCTATCATTTCCGTGAAATACCGTAGTATTTTAAGCTATTACACTTTTGCATGAAAATTTGGGCTATAGACGTTGAAAGTGTTGAATGCAAAAGTGAATCAGTTTAAGTTATTACAGTTTTGTACGGAACATTTTAAAGCAATTGGTGAAGATTCTATAAGCAGTAGTGTGTTATTTTGAGATACGACAGTTTTACCAAAAATAAGGTTAATTTGTAAGTATTATTTTTATTTAATACGGTTATGATTTGAAAAAAATTAATAAATCTGCTTTTATTATCCAGCAAAAACGTTGTTATAGGTATAATAAGTATATAAAAAGAAAAAATATCTTTCTTTACCTGCAATTTTTTTAGGTACCTACCTAAATAATGGATTCCTTCAAGAGTACACATATTCTCAAAAAATGCTAGCTAAATGCTAAATGCAAAAAAACTCAAAAAATGCTAGCTGCTGTATAGAAAAAAAATAAAGACAATGTGTACAAAATGTACCGAAAGATACAGTAGATCCATATAAAAACTCATCTAATAATATTATGCCATTTATTTGCACTATTGAGTATTGTAATCCTAATAAAGAAAATGAAGTTGCTACTAATCCCAACATTTTGCTTAAAAAATCAGAGAGTAAAAACTATGAACTGCTCGAAAATGTTAATGCCGTATCTTGTGTTTGAGTTAAAGAAAATAGCATTATCACGAATACCTATGAAGAGGATGACAATACTATTAATACGATAAACTTTGACGAAAAAGTACCATTAAATAAAAGTGTGCATGACAGACAGGAAAGTCTATTATTGGTCACATTTCTAACTAATCTTAAATTGCTAATATATATTCTATGATTGTTGTCAAAAACATGTTGTGCAACACTAGACTTATCTGTTCTTCCATATTTTAGATGATATGCTAGATGATATTTTAGATGATATTTTAGATGATGCATATGCTCTTTAAATTTGGTGTTAATTGATCGTCTCGTTTGTCCAACATATTTTCGATCACAATCATTACAACTAATTTTGTAAATCCCAGACCTTTCATTTGGGACAATTTTATCCTTTGGATTGTCTAAAAGTTGTTGTAATTTATTACTCGACGAATGAATCGCTGTTATACCCACGTTTTTGAACCCCTTTCTCAAACCACGAGTAAACAGGGGTTCGTACGGGATGAATACATATTTTGGAGTCTCTATATCCTTTTGAAAGGTCGTAGAATTACGAAGTGTGTCCTTAAATTTACGCTTCCTAATTAGTTTTTTAACTATATCTCTAGAATAACCATTACTCACAGCTATATCTTTAATTAATACTTTTTCCTTTTTAAACCTCTCATTACTGAGAGGGAAACTTAGTAAACGATGGACAAGAAAATTAAAACCTGCCATTTTATGTTGATAGCAGTGGTGAGAGTCATTAGGAATATATCTGATCGTGCTGGTATCTTTTCTATATATACCAAATTCTAACCTATTGTCACTATTTTTAATTACTAACACATCTAAAAATGGAAGTTTTCCATTATTTCCTAGTTCATATGTAAACTTTACAGAAGTGAAACGACTATTTAATTTGGAAATTAAGTTTTCTACATCCGCAATCTTAGTGTCAAACACGGAAAAAAATGTCATCCACATACCTAAGCCAAATCCTAGGAAAATACTCGAATTCTTCTTTTGCTTCAGTTTCAAATCGACTCATGAAGACATTAGCAATGAAAGGCGATAAACTGGCGATAGACTTCCCTGGCTTATGAATTTTTGGTAGACAATACTTGGTTGGCGAAACGCGCGTCGAGCGAAATGAAAGTGTTTTGGTGTTTGTGGAAACTACTCCGAGTGTTCATGTTTTTTGTTGTTCTTGAAGAATAATATTTTTATTTTCTTTTAAAGTTTAGAAATTGTTTCTTTTTATTTTAGTTTAAGAAAAGAACTTGTACTATTTTTTGATGTGTTAAAGTTAAAGGTTAATAAAAGTTTATCTGCATCTCTCATAGCTTAACTTATTATTTTAAAAATATTACATTAAAAAAGGTAAAAAAAAATTATAGCCCCGTTATTAATTAACTCTGTTATATACGAGTAATTCAATATTTCAGAACAAAAGTATAACATCAAAAAAATTATCAAAAAATCTTTCAAAAACTGAACAAAATATTTTTTTTATTTCAAAACCGGTATAAATTACAAACTTAGCCCCATGTCCAAACTACACCTAAGAAAAATTTGGAATTACAGTAAGAACTATTGAACAAATTTATTACAAAATTAAATAAATTTTTGCCTGTCCTGTAAAATTTACTGTTTTTGGTGTAATACACTTTTGTTCGGGATCTAGGATTTATGCTTTTATACCATATTGATAATTTTAAATTAACACAAAATATAATAGAAAGCACAACTTATAGAGGAATCCGTTAGAATCCGTATAGAGGAATCCAAGGAATACAAAATTTTTCTGAAGCGTAGAAAAAATATTACTCATAACTTTAGTTATAAGTAACAATAACACGGTGCAAATGGACACTAATATCAAGTTTAACAAAATAATTTTAAAATCTACGCAACTCCAGAGTTCTGCTGGTTCTTCTCCCTTCATAGCGTAGCACGTTGCTATACGAAACTTAACTAATTTAACAGACGCTTTGCGTCTTGGGTTGACCGCCGGTTAACGTACTCACGAAGGTCCCGGTAAACCGACATGCGATGCCAGGATATCAAACGGATTGCAATAATTGGATTTAGCATAGTACTACAACTAACTTAGTTACGCCACTTACATAATGTAGGTTCAATCTTGTTAATATTAAACATCAACCTAACCCAAAGTGGGATCAATCAAAACATCGCTTGAACTACGTCCACGAATCCAAATGAGTTAATTCGGCCAGTGCACATTAAACAAGGAAATACCTAGTAGTCAGGTCATATTAGACTAAAAAATGAGAGTGAACTACATAAATTCACAACAAGCTGAAAATGAGTAATATTGTTCAAAATATAATTAAAAAAAAGATTTCAAAATTCCCCATCGTTCCCGTACGTGGATAAAAATTTACTCAAGGTCAAAAGTCAAAAAATGGGTCTTTTACGATTTTCACCGAAACGGTAAGTTTTATCATAAAATTACCTTAGACAAAAATTGCAAACCATTAAATTATATATAAAAAAAGTATTAATACTTTTTTTCCTAGGAGCCACCGTTTCTGAGATATAACGATTCATAAAGTTGTAATCGTCATAATATTCATAAGTACGCCACGTATATACATCTTTGAAGCTGTAATAAAGTAAAAATATTTTTCTATCGGTGATTGTAACTTACACTTAAATTATAAAATGAGAAAAAAGATGTAGACTTACTCGTATTACTTACTGCTCGAACTCCAACTGAAAAGAACTATTTTCTTCTTAAAACCAGGAAAAGCTCCACATCAAACAGAAATATATTCATCAAAAAGTTTATCTACTTTTGCAAAATATCAAAATCATGTACTATTTTTACACACAATCACTGGCTGTGACACGACGTCTGCACTTTACAGGAGAGGAAAAACAACAGTCTAGTTCAATGTGCTGAAGTCTTTCTATGTATGGAGCTCCTAAAAAATTACCTGCTTAGATAAGTATCGATATGCATGTTTCGTTAAAAACACCCGAAATGAAAAACAAGTGCAATTAGCTTGCCTTCCTCCAACTTCAGATGCTGCTCATCAACATCTTTTTCGGGTATATTACCAAGTTCAAGTGTGGCTTGGTTATCAGCTAGACCCAAAAGACTGGGGTTGGAAGTTGGTCGATAATATATTGGAACCACTTCAGACTTTACTCCCGCCTGCGCCGGAAATACTGCTAAACACCATTTTTTTCAACTGTAAAAAGGGGTACAGTGCTAAATGCGGTTGCAAAAAATTGGGCTATTTTATTCTTTGGCATGTACAAGTTGTAAAGGCCGCTCATGTTCTAATGTTGAGTCACCAACAATAGAGGATTCGTTTGATATCAACGAGGAGACATGCGATCCATCGCTATTGATTCAATTCACGTGCACTCATGACGAAGAAGAAGAAGAAGAAGAAGAAGAAGAAGAAGAAGAAGAAGAAGAAGAAGAAGAAGAAGAAGAAGAAGAAGAAGAAGAAGAAGACGACGACGAAGAAGACGAAGACGAAGAAGAAGAAGAAGAAGAAGAAGAAGAAGAAGAAGAAGAAGAAGAAGAAGAAGAAGAAGAAGAAGAAGAAGAAGAAGAAGAAGAAGAAGAAGAAGAAGAAGAAGAAATAGAAGGAGAGGAAGAAGAAGATCGAGAAGAAGAAGAACAACCCCAAGATGAAGTATTCGAATATTATGAATCAGACGAATAAATTTATTTATTTCTCTATTTTTTAATTTCCATCGCTTTTTTCAACCCTTATTCAACCCTTGCTAATATCTATTATGTAATAGTGTCAAATTGAAAAGAATCACAACAGACCTGTGAAATAGGCCTACTGGGGATATCACGTTAAAAAAAACGCGCTAAGTTACACTACCTCAGTGGTGGCATGGAAACGTGTGCATATTATAACGATTACAACTTTCGTTACTGAATCGTTATATCTCAGAAACGGTGGCTCCTAGGAAAAAAATATTGACACCTTTTTTATAGATAACTTTATGATTTACAATTTTTGTCTAAGGTAATTTTATGATAAACCTTTGAAACCTTTGAATGTCTAAATTTACCGGACTATAGCTATAGGTATTCATCTCTATTTATATAATTTCCAAAATTATAAATATAATTTGATACCTGAAAATGCAAAGTTGTTCAGAAGCAAATGAAAGTATTTGTTTTTTTAAAGCAATAATAAGAAGATTTATTGATACATAAAGTTAAATAGTTGGAACAATTCAAATTAGATCAGTTTGTAACGTTTAATTTCACACCCTGGTTCTTTTCATAACTAACTAATGGTATTCCTTGCCTAATTAAGGTATGCCTTGCGATAAAACCTGACCAAAAACCTCCCTCAGGATTAATGTTGAGCTCAAAAACAACTATCTCCCCCCTTTCGAATTATTATGCTCAGATCTTGTAGGTCCACTGCCAAGGACAACATGGTAACTCTTATATTCTGGCTGTGGCCGACTGTTTTAGTAAATATCCAATTCTGTTTTCTCTGCGTTCGGTGACTGCTTCAAAAATATATTCTTTACTTGAAGAACAAGTCTTCCTTATAGATAGGTGTCGGAAATCCATTATAGTTGACAACGGAAGACAATTTCGTACAAAAATATTCGTTAACCTAATGAAATTCTAAGGTGTCCGCATCAAATATACGGCGTTATACCACCCACAGGCAGATCCATGCGAAAGAGTTAATAGAGTCCTGAAAACTATGCTAACATAATTTGTTTCTGATAATCATCGAGTATGGCATAAAAACCTCGCTCGTGTAGGTTCCGCGATATATTGTTACGGAATCGTCAGGAGCGATTGTGCACTATATATTGAAAAATCCATAGATCAAGGGAAAAACTTCACAATCTGGCAACACCGCATCCAACGATGTGGCAACATCGCATCCTGGGGTGCCAGATACAACCCTCTAAGGGCGAAGTCTCAACCCTCTAGGACTTAACCGAGATAGATAACCAGGGGTTAGGGGGCCAGAGGTCTATCTAAATAATCGAGATAGACCCCTGGCCCCATTTAAAATAGTTGCAGTATATCAACATGTGGACTACCCCCTGTTAAACCCTTCGGGATGCCTTGTATACAAACTAGAACAGGATGGAATAAATAAAATTAATCTGGAATGAGGTGAAACAAGTGAGAACAATCTAGAATGGCATGGATTAATCGAGGAGCTTCTAGAACTTTCCAGAGCACTGAAAATAGAATATAAGCTCCAGTCGATAGCGACATGAGTCAGTTTTAGTTTGAATGCTCTTAGAGACAAGACCTAGTAACAAGTAATTAAAAGTGTTCTGTAGTGATTTATCATTGTAAACAGTTGTAACTTGTTGTGTTTGGAAATTAATAAAGTGTATTTGCATTCTGGACAGTATTCACTTATTTGACGAACTCAGTAGCGTAGCAATTGGTGTCAGAAGCGGAATAAGTAAGTAGAAGATAGACACTTTAATCGTGAAAACTCGTTCTATGGATTACGAGGAGATGGCAGTCCTGAAGGAATTATTGGAGACGTTGAGAAAACAGAATGAGCGACAAGAAAGACGAAGAGAGGAAGATGAAATGAGACGAAAGACAGAAAAAGAGGAGGCAGAAAGCCTAAGAAAGGAAGAGGAAATGAGACGATAGACAGAAAAGGGAGGAGCAAGAAAGCCTAAGAAAGGAAGATGAAATGAGATGGAATGCAGAAAGAAAAACGAAGACAGGATTATGAAGAGAGACGAAACCAGGAAATGAAGGGATTAATTAATATGCTGGAAAAACAACGAGAAGAAGATGAAAAGAGACGAAAGACCGAAGAAGAGGAGGAAAAAAGACGAAGAGAGGAAGGCGGAAGGAGACGAAAACAAAAAATCGAAGCAGTTAAAGAAACAATTGAAGTAGAACTCAACGCCGTGAAGGAAGGAATGCAAACAAAAGTCAACGCAGTAAGACGAGGAATTCAAACAGCAATCCATACTGTCAGAGAAGAATTAAATGAACGAATCAGTAAATTGGAAACTGAAAACTTCTAATAATTTCAACTACATATCAGTAGACTTCAAGAAGAGGCTAATGAGAGTTGGTAACGAAGAAATATTTTTCACCAAAAACATGTCCAGAAACTGCCCAGTGAGGCCAATTGTGGCTGATGACAGCCGAATCCCTGGAAATTCCGGGACGATAATAAAAGCACAGTTATAAACCAGACCCAAGGAAACATCCATCATGATGGTTGAACCGATAGACAGGATGGAGCCCTTATAGCAAGGTGTTTGGTAGATGTTAACCCTGTGATTCGGGTCAGGCTGCAGAATGTCAATGAAAATAGGGTAACCCTAAATAAAGGAGAGGTAATCGGAACTTGTGAACCGGTGGTCCAACTAATAAATTGCGAAGAAAGCTAATCCAGGACTGGCAAAGAAAAACGTCGGAGCTACTAGAATATTTTGAGAGAAGTTGGGGTCACCTATAGCAAGATGAGAAAATCAAGGCCAAAAATTTCGTGAAACAAGAAACTTCTATCTTTGCTAAAGGAAAAATGACAGGCCGAACAACATCGAATTAATACCGGGGAAGCAAGACTTATTCGACAACAGCCTCGAAGACTCCCCTTTGCGAAACAACATGGCGTTATAGAGGAGTCAATGAGTCCTTGGTCATCACCTGTGGTATTAGTAACGAAGAAGGATGGTTCTACGAGGTTCTGCGTTGATTATCGAAAACTGGATGACGTAAAAGGACAGTTACCTTTTGCCATGCATCGGCGACACCCTGAACACCTTGGATAAATCTAGATGGTTTTCAATGCTAGATTTAATAAGCGGATATTGGCAGGTGGAACTCCATAAGGATGATAAAGAAAAGACCGCGTTTACAACCGGAAATGGTCTGTACCGGTTTAATGTGATGCTATGTAATGTGCCAGCCACCTTCGAGCGATTTATGAAGTTACTTCTGACAGTACTAACTTGGAAAACGTGCATGATTTATTTGGATGACGTTACGGTTATACTTTCGATGAACAGCGGTCAAATTTGAGAGAAGTTTTCGTCAGACTCGGCCACGCACGTCTTCAGCCGAACTCGTAGAAATGTGCCCTATTTCAAGAAAAAGTAAATTTCCTGGGACATGTAGTTTCTTCTCAATGTATAGAAACTGATCCAGGGAAAGTGGAAGCTGTGCGAGATTGATCAACCCCAAAGACTAAACATGAAGTCAGTCAGAAATTTCCTCGGACTCTTGCGACTCTTGGAAAACTTGCGAAGCCGTTGCGTCAGTTAACCGAGAAGGCAGCTCCGTTCGAATGGACTCCTGAATGCCAACAGTATTTTAAAGAACTGAAACATCGACTAGTCACAGCTCCCATTTTGGCATATCCATTAGATGACGGCCTATTTATACTGGACACCGACGCATTACATTATGGTATTTGTGCTGTACTCTCCCAAAGGCAGAAAGGTCGTGAAGTTGTCATTGGACACTTTAGATAAAACTTTGGAAATGCAGAAAGAAACTACTGTGTAACGCGAAAAGAAACCTTAGCAGTGGTACGAGGTATGGAATACTACCATTATTTCATGTAGTGCCGCAAATTCCTAGTTAGAACCGACTACTCAGCATTACAATAGCTGCTGAATTTCAAGAATTCCGAAGGACAATTGGCTCATTGGTTAGAGAAATTACAGTGTTACGATTTCCGGATTGATCATCGTCGAGAAAGGAACCATGCAAATGCGGATAGTCTGTCAAGAAGACCCTGTGCAGATAAGGCCTGTCGTTTTTGTCAACACCAAGAAGATGGAGAAACGTCCAAGAATACAGGTTGTGTTGCACATATTAAGATTACAGATAATTCGACGGAAACCGATGCTGAGCACATATATGTTATCGGAGAACAGAGAAAGCTTAAGGACCAGAAGACTATACGGCTATACGGCAATTCGGCAATGGTTGGAGAAACGGGTTAGACCGCAGTGGCAAGAAGTATCCCAGTATAGCGAGAAGGTCAAAGGTTACTGGCTGCAGTGGGACCCCTTGTGCTTAAGAGAATATCTTATTACTCGGGAATGGGAAAGTACAGAAGAAAAAAAACATCCAGGTCTACCAGGTCGTTGTCCCAAGGAGAGGAGTTGCGTAGAAAAGGTGCTTCAAGAGCTTCACTGTAGTAGAAGTGGAGGTCATTTTGGAGTAAATAGGACACTAGATCAACTGTCGCAGGAGTGTTGAAGAATGGTGTACTAGATGCGACATATGTACTTCGAAGACACGGTCCCGAGGTAAAATGATGCAGTACATCTCTGGTATCTCATGGGAAAGAGTGGCCATGGGCAATAAATATCTCATGGTGGCTATGGATTGCTTTTCTAAATAGCCGGAAGTAGTTCCACTACCCAACCAAGAAGCGATAACTGTGACGGAAGCTCTGTTGGAGAACGTCATCGTCAGACATGGGGTACCCTTGGTAATTCATACGGATCAAGGACGGAATTTGGAGACAGAAGTTTGGAAACACCTTGTGATCCTGCTGGGAATCAAGAGGACCTGGACTACACCCCTTCATCCGCAGTCTGATCGCATGGTAGAGAGGCACAACATAACCATAAACCAGTACCTCTCGATGTTTGTTTATGAGAACTAATGAAAGTGGGATAAATTGGTGCCATTTTTCTAATTGGCCTACAGAAGGTCTCAACATGAGTCAACTGGTTATACGACTTCAATGTTGTTAACTGGACCAGAGGTGATGTTACCAATTTACTTGATGACCGGAAAACTTCTAGAAAATAGAATTGATCAGAATGCTGTACTTTCTGAATGAATACTTCGCTAACCTGGAAGAACGATTGCGGTTCGTCCACAATTTTGTGAGGGACCGGCTACACCTGACGAGTGACCGAATGAAGATGCTTCTGGACAAGGAAACGACGCCGCACAACTATAATGAAGGAGACGCTGTCTGGTTGTACCAGTCCCAGAGGAAGAAAGGTTTGAGTCCAAAACTACAAAGGCCATGGGAAAGATCTTATACCATCGTGAAGAAGATCGATTTTAGTTCGAAGTTAATTTTTATCGAAGATAAAGTTTTCTGTAACTTTTGAAATGACCAATAATTATTGAATACCTATCCAGCTGGCATTTTGTACTGTAATACTTGCTCCTTGATATGACACAAACTTGTGCAAAGAGTACCTTCATATACTCAATTTAGGCCTGTATAAATTATTGCCACACCTGGTTGGAATGTCTAGGATGTGCCTAGCATACTTTTATATCCCGAAGATGTGGAGATACAATACCAAAGAGTTCATACCAAAGCATTGAGAATGGATTACTCCAACCCAAAAGCATACCGTCCTATTAGTCTAACTTTATTTTTACTAAAAACTATGTAGAAGCTATGTGAGATATCTGAGGGATGTAACATAACCAACAATCCTGTGCATCGTAACCAATATGCATTCACACCAGGAAGATTCACTGATAACCCAATGTGGTAGCATGTAGGATGGATAAATCCTTGGATTATAAGGAATCCACTCTCTGTGTCTTTCTAAAGGGTCCGCCAATAGGGACGCTCGATCTTTGACAGCTCATGGCGGCCATGTTGTTTGTGGTAGAGTTGTAAAACGTAGTTGTTATTATTCAGTGTATCTTCACAAATCACCATGAACCAATTCAGCCGCGAGCAACATGTACAAATCGTTAAAACTTATTACGAAAATCATTCATCGGTTCGAGCAACGTTCCGCGCGCTCCGCCAATTTTACGGTACAATTGATCGTCCTGCTGAGTCGACTATCCGTCGTTTGATTAACAAATTCGAGGCAACCGGTTCGGTGAACAATCAGCCAACACCGACGCGTCGTCGAAACGTCCGATCTGCCCAGAATGTCGCCGCTGTGCGCGATAGTGTGCGTGAAAATCCGCGACAGTCAATTTCACGTCGCGCACAGGAACTCCGCCTTTCGGAAACATCACTTCGCCGAATCTTGCATCTGGATTTGGGCATGCATCCGTACAAGATCCAGCTGACACAAGAGCTCAAAATAAACGACCATAGACAGCGCCGTATCTTCGCTGATTGGGCTTTCGAGCAGTTGGAAGTCGACCCCGATTTTGGTCGCAAAATCATCTTCAGCGATGAGGCACATTTTTGGTTAAATGGGAATGTCAACAAGCAGAATTGCCGTTATTGGGCCGAGAACAATCCACAGGAGGTCCACCAGGTCGCAATGCACCCAGCAAAGGTAACTGTTTGGTGTGGATTTTGGGCCGGAGGCATCATCGGGCCGTATTTCTTCGAGAACGACGATGGTGTGTCCATCACGGTAAACGGCGAACGATACAGATCCATGATAACGAACTTTTTCTGGCATGAAATCGACAATATGGATGTCGAGGATATGTGGTTTCAGCAGGACGGCGCTACGAGCCACACAGCACGCGCCACAATGGATCTTCTGCACGAGCGCTTCGGAGGAATGGTTATCTCGCGCGGAGGCGACATCAACTGGCCACCGAGATCGTGCGATTTAACCCCACTAGACTATTTCTTGTGGGGTTTTCTTAAATCACAGGTCTACGCAAACCAACCACAAAACACTGATGCCCTCAAAGTCAACATACGCCACGCCATCGATGAAATACAGCCCGATTTGTGCGCCAGAGTCATTGAAAATTGGACTTCTGGTATGCGCGCCACCCAGCGAAGCCGAGGTGGACATTTGACCGATATTATTTTCCATACATAATGCCTTCGAATACTCTTTCAAACAAAAAATAAATTTCATTTATACCTCTCACACAACTTGCTTTATTTCATTTTAAAGATCGAGCGCGCTTATTGGCGGACCCTTTAGATATGGATGAGGCTTTTGACAAAGCACCTTAAATCTTCACACAGAGGTTCCGCACATGTTGGTAGCTGGATATACAATGTGAAATTAGTGGCGGGGGTCAGGGGGTAAACATATGTAATTACGGACTGGATGCTTTGGGGGTTGAGAGATTTTTTTGAAATTAGGGATTGCTGTAGAGTTGGGTTTATGTGTTAACCGCACACCTCTCTTGATGGCGTTTTGTATAAATCTATTTTCTATGTCAATTTTTCTCCAAAAGATTATTGCCTGCGTCTTAGTTATGTTAATGTGTAGCCTTCAGTTGTCATAATATATAATAATGCATTTTGTTTGCTGTTGTATTAGCGTCATCAATATTTTGTGCTTGTCGTGGTTGTAATACTGGGGGTAGTTACAGCTAT
Source organism: Tetropium fuscum (assembly GCA_964058915.1). Taxonomy (NCBI): domain Eukaryota; kingdom Metazoa; phylum Arthropoda; class Insecta; order Coleoptera; family Cerambycidae; genus Tetropium; species Tetropium fuscum. The sequence goes on from CAXKVY010010091.1 coordinate 12,815, forward strand.
TAGCATGTTAAATAGGGAAATTCATCGTACAAGAAATATATGATATTTTTTCATTCTATTTTCATGATGCGACCGCTAAATGTCTTGTACTGGGAGTAATTCTAAAACAGATGTCTCTAGTAAGGTAATGCAAAAAAGTACAACACAACCATAAAATTTGTTGTTCTTTATGGTTGTGAATTGTGTATGGTTTATGGTTGGCAGTTTAAAGAATAGTGTAGTGTAACAAATAGTAGTTATAAAAAATATAATTCTGAATACGTAAATCCGCCCATCTCTCTTAGAAAGTATAGGAGAGATGGACCAACGACCATATGAGAGATGGACCGTACACTCATATAGCTTTTCTTCTCTTATTGATTATATCGGTGGCACCATAGCATTGGCATGTGTTAGTGTATGTGCAGCTCTGGGGTAGCCATCTAGAACACAGAATGGACTGTAAAAAGTCCTGTTTTTTCTTACCAGTACTCTTTCTTCTTTATACCTCTCTACTTCCTCTTGAAACTTACTAGTGATACTTACTAGTGAAACCTACATTTTACATTTGTGTCGACTCTATTATTTTTATGAGAATTGCTGAGAGATTTATAATATCCCATTACGGAATTGATTTTTGTGTTTATTGCCTGCATTATGTAGAAATAACAATTTCTAATATCAAACTGTATTAAAATATAATTGACCGATGCTTTCAAGTTTTAATAAGCTACGCCGCAATCCTTGCTTGCGATAAATGATTGATGGTGGAATAATATGACTGGGGTATAAGTAATGCATTAATGAATGCTACCAGTAAGAGGAATATTTTGTCAGATGGTCATCTAGTCAGGCCGAAAGCAACTCGCGTGATGTTAATTCATAGCTAATGAGGGTTCGACAAGAGATAGTGCTTTATTCGAAATTTCTATTATCCTGTGCATCGTTGGGGATGAACAGTTGTTCGGTCAGAGGGTTAATATGTAATAAAGGAGTCTATCAGGTTACCTAAGCTTGCTCCGAGTTGGCTGAATGTATTATCAGAATACAAATCTTTTTCAATTAGTGTTTTGCTCTATTAAATTGCTTGAGTTCTATACTTTCTTGATTTGCTCGATTCGACGACAAGTTTACTGCAGAAAATCTGATTTAGAAACATAAAATATAGACGTTTAGAATTTAATAGCAACTATATGATAATCACCTGTATGATTTTATTCTAGCGCAATCCAAACCCACAGCGCAATCGAAGCGCTGGGCTCTTGATTTATCATCGTTATGGGGGAATATGAACCTGCCGGTGCAATTGTCGATTAAACTTATAGTTAACGCGGCCTATGAGTAATATAATTTATTTTCTGATCTAGGTACGACCATAAATAACGGCTCAATTGGCAACTGTACGTCACGCTCGACATACGGACAGTAGCCGTAATTCGCCCGTTGGGATTCTGGTACACGCAGCTTCGATAATTATTTAGCGTATATAATGCTAAATATTATCGCATTTGTCCTATCTATGGTCAACAAGGCATTTAATGCAGCTCTGGTATGGACTGAACGAATTTGTAGTGTTGTCGATTGTAATTTGTAAGCATCGTTTTTAAAGCTATTTGAATTTCTTTGGAAGTGTGAGACATGGCAGAATTCAAGGAGCAGTTTACGAGTTGCTCCTTAAAGGATATTGTTAGAGAATGTAAGTATCTATACCTAGAACTAGATATATATTGATATATATTTTGATATATATTGAGTCATATATTGAGATTCTTACGATGCTCAACTGGCACTTAATATACTTATGAAATTATAGCTGGTTATCGTCATTTTAGAGATTAGTCTAACGTACATACGTTTATATTCGCATTTTTGGAAACTAACTGTTAGAATAGAATAGAATAGAAAAAATTTATTTACAGTAATATAAAAACACAGTATAACAAAAGAATGTATATATAAAAGTATTCCGCTGTAAAATAAACTTAGGTACTTCATATTAGCACAAAAGCACTGTCCATGAAATTTGAACAAACAAATATAAACATTATAAAGCATATAAAAATACAATAGACATATAAATGAACACAGATTTAAATATTATATTGTAAAATACATACAAAAGTACATTTAGAATAAAATGTCTTATTAAAATATAATACACAATGACAGTGTTACAGTGTTAAAAATATAAAATATATAGGTATAGTAGACATTGAGCTCCTTAAAAAATAATATTGTGAAAATCAGTAAGTAAGGAACGTTCAGGTAAGTAGGTAGGTAAGAGTAATATTTTACATCAAATTTGTATTGTTATAATATACATGAGGGCAAATAAGGTCCTAAGTTAACTCAAATTAACATTTAAAACATGGTATTGATTAATGGTTTTGGGTTGACAGCGTTGTGTATATAATGTCTGGGCTTGTTTAATATATATTGTTTACTTTTTGTTTTAAATCTGTTAATAGTATGTATGTCTGTTAGTGTTTTAGGGAGAAAATTATAGGCCCGTATACTTAAATATGTGAAGCACCATTGACCAAATGTAGTTCTTGTTTTTTTGTTTCTTAATTTATTGTTAGTTCTATTTCTAGTGATTACTGTGGAACTGTTAGCTGGATTTGTTTGCCACTGATACAGTATGCAATCAAAGCAATATAAGGACCGAATATCTAATACACTTGCATCTCTAAACAACCTATCTGATGGATATGTTCTATCTTTATCAAGTGCTATTTTGAGTAGTCTTTTTTGAAGTACATTTAGTGGGTTAAGATCTAGTACACCACCCCATCCTAAGATACCGTACCTTAGATGCGATTCCACAAGTGAGTGATATAGTATTTTAATCTGTTTCCATTGTAAAATGTTTTTTAAATATTTAAATCGGTATATTAATTTCCTTATATATTTTTGCACATAATTTATATGGGAATCCCATTTCAGCCTTGAGACAATCATAATGCCGAGGTATTTTACTTCCATAGTTGAAGCCACCGTGAACTTGGTGTCTACATTGAGCGTATTAAATGTTGGTGTTTTGTTTCCTCTTAGATAAAATAGTAAGTAATTTGTTTTATTTATGTTTAGCGTTAGATGTTTTTGTTTATGTAACTCTTTATGGTTTTCAAATCCCTTTCTACTATATTTCTTAAACTTTCCAAGTTAGCGGACTTCCACAAGAGAATAGTATCGTCCGCGTAACTAATAATAGTACTTGAGGTTTGCAAGTTAAATACTGAATTGATGTATATAATATATAGTACCGGGCCTAATACTGTTCCCTGAGGTACGCCGCACTCAACTATTTCTGATCTACTTCTTGTACTATTTATTTCTGTGTATTGACGTCTATTACTTAGGTAAGATTTCAAAAGATTTATAGCGTTATTTCTGAACCCATAATTCTCTAAAGTTGTCAATAGTTCCGAATGGCATACGGTATCAAACGCTTTCTTTAGGTCTAAGAATACACCTACACATTTTTGTTGGTTATCAAGGGCATCATATATAAACTTTACCATATGGGATATTGCATCTTGAGTACTTTTATTTTTTCGCAAACCAATCGAAAATTTTACAGCAGTTTTTGCTTTTCTACGTAACTAATTATTCGTGCTTTAAGTACTTTTTCAAAAAAAATCTTGGCGAAAGTTGTAATCAAAGAGATGGGTCTGTAATTTGTTAGACTTTCTTTATTACCACTTTTTTATATGGGTTTTACAACAGCTACTTTAAATTCAGGTGGGCATATTCCTTCAGAAATGCATCTACTTGTTATTTGTGCTAATGGTTCCACAATGAACGTAGAAATTTGCTTTAATGTAGATGTTGTAATGCCATCTATACCCGGCGATTTGCCATTTGTCATTTCACTAATAATTTTTCCAATTTCTTGACTATTAGTTGGATACAAAAAAATTGATCTAATATGTTTGTTTTCAGGTATTTCAAATGAAACGGATTGATTTTATTATAATTTCGTAACGGCTAAAGAACTAGCGCGAGGAATTCCATAACGATGGAAAAATATGGCTATGCTATCACCGTATGTACCCATGGATAGATGGTACTACAATTAGCTTTAGCAATTATATATCTGGGCATATATGTTGGCAATTAGTCATTTAAAATTAAGCTAGTTGCTAAAGTAGGACAAACTGCAGTAGACAAAAAAATCACAAGACGAAAAGGATCTCCAGAAATTCTATATTAGTGTATCGATAACAGCTAATATAATGAGTTAAATCACATTAATTTAAATTGAATGCAATCGTGTTCTAGATATCGTCTCGTGCTTACAATATTTAATAGAAATAATGGCTTTTCAATTACTTCGATGAATTGGATACAATTGCATGTGTACCACAGGCTGCAGTTTTGAGATCTATGCTATTTGAACCAAATCTTTTTTATACCGTAGTAATAAATATCGGTGTATGTATTATAACTCCCACCACAAAACCCTAGTATTCTATGAGTTCAAGGAATATTTCATCTGAATTGAGAAATCATATTAACAAACAAATAATGCCATAGTTAAATGAATCAAATTAAATTATGCTAATTGAATTGGGAATAAATAGCAAGTAATAGACAATAATAATAATAAAAAATTGTAAATTAGCGTTGATGTATATCAACTTACATTGCAAATAAATATTATCTCCAGAACAAAGATAAAATTACAGGATAACTAGCTGATCAAGTTGAGGTTCCTGTTGAGCTTTTCCTAAACCCCTCGCCCACTTGAACGATGTATGGCTAAATTCAGGTTTTGTTTTAGTTCCGGTTATTTATATATAGACCATACTCTCAATATGAATGACTTCATATTTTACGATATTTGATACACAAATGTGCGTCCACGGCCTTTATTTTCCACAGATTAATTTATTAAAATTATCTGAAAACGGATTTGAATTTAATGATTTTAAGTCGTTCCTTTACATCTTACCTTCGTTGAGATCTTTGAGAATAAACTACACTGACGGACATAAAAAGTGGCGCAACTTTGAAACCAGCCTATCGATTTTGTTATTTTTTTTTTGTTTGAATGGGCTATTCTTGCGGATGACTATTTGGTAATTGGCTTTCCATAAAAAATGTATTTTTTAATATGTACAGCCTTTAAAACCCGATTATGATTTTGACACGAAATTTGATTGTCGCTGTGGAGTGAAATTTTATTTGTATCGAATTCTTAGGTCACGGTCACGGTGTTGACCATTCTTTTTTCAATATTCTCTTTTTTGAATCACCTCTCTAGCCCCTTCAGCAACGAAGATGCGACATTTTAGATGAAACGGTGTTATTAAGTTTGATCTGATTGAAGTTTGGATGATTTGGAGTTTGGATGATTTGAAGTTGAAAATATCTAAAAAGTTAATCGTTTAAGAAATGTTTAGCGTTTTCGATTACGGACGCTGAAATAATTGTTACTTACAAGTACAAACAACATCAAAAATAAATAACAAACAAAGAATTATTCGACATTTTAGTAAAACGACTGTAATTATTAATGATTAAAACAATAAACTTAAAAAATAACTGAACAACAAACTAACTAATAACGAGTATTTCCTCCTTTGGCTGCTATAACAGCTTCCATACGCCTAGGAATGCTTTCAATCAAATTATTGATAGTGATTTGAGGGATATTGTCCCATTCTTCTATAAGAGCAATCCTCAATTCATTCAGATTCTCTGGGTTGCGTCTACTAACACGTTGTCCCAATTCATCCCATAACTGCTCAATGGGATTCATATCAGGGCTTTCATCGTTTAAAAATTGTGCTATCATCACTACTGTTTGCGGTCGTGCATTATCTTGCATTAAGAGGGATTCTTCGCCAATGTAAGGGGCAAATGGGACAAATGTTCATTCAAGATCTCTATGTATCTAACTGCATTTAGATATTGCCGTGGTGGAAACCAAAATAATTCTGTACAGGCATCGCTGGTAATTCCACCCCATACCATTAGTGAACCACCACCACAACTCTCCCTTTCACTGAACATACCATCCTCGTATCTTTCCCCACGCCTTCTCCAAACCCTCCGACGCCCGTCTGCTGATCTCAACATGAATCTTGACTCGTCAGTGAATAAAACTTGAGACCATTGCAACTCATTCCAAACAAGATGAATTCGAGCAAAATTCAAACGAGCTACTCGATGTCGTCGAAGTAATCGCATTTCAATAGCAGATCTTCTTGCGATAAAACCTAGACTTCTGAATCTCCGACAAATTGTTCGATCTGACACAACTGTTCCTCGTGCGTTTCTTAAATTTCGGTTTGTGATCACAGCTGTTTGATAGGGATTCCTCGATATTTGCAGACCAATAAATCGATCGTCAATATTTTGCATAATCCTAGAACTACCCGAACCTGGACGTCTGCTGTATTGGCCCGTTTCTCGGTTACGCTGGATCGCTCTTCGGACAGTTGTTTCTGGTTGACCAACAATACGAGCTGCATATCTTTGACTCCTTCCATTTTCTACCAAAGCCACAACTCTAGCTACTTGATTTGGACTAATTTGCACTGGCATTTTCTTTTAGAACGTTAACTGAATTTTTTTTTCACGAGAATTTCAACTGAATCTTTTGACGTTTCAGTGTTAACTGTTACCATAGCCTCCTTGTTAAATATCAAACTTAATAACACCGTTTCATCTAAAATGTCGCATCTTCTTTGCTGAAGGGGGTGATTCACAAAAGAGAATATTGAAAAAAGAATGGTAAACACCGTGACCAACCTAAGAATTCACTACAAATAAAATTTCACTCCACAGCGACATTCAAATTTCGTGTCAAAATCATAATCGGTTTTTAAAGGCTGTACATATTAAAAAATACATTTTTTATGAAAAGCCAATTACAAAATAGTCATCCCTAAGAATCGCCCTTTCAAAAAAAAAATTATCAAAATCAATAGGCTGGTTTAAAAGTTATTGGAACATCAAATTTGGGACAAAATCTTGGGGCGCCACTTTTTATTTCCGATAGTTTATATAATCAAAGGTTGGGACATAATAGTCTTAGTCTTAGTCTCTACCTTTAATTATATGGGTAACTATATAATCAAAGGTATCTACATAAAATACGATCATCATCTATCTACTACATACGTATCCAGTTGCTTACCACAAAAAATTAAAATATATTAATGTACCAAAATTACCACTACAGGAAAGTACTACTAATTCAAATGGACAACTTCCTCTTCAATGATATACTGCCATTACATTCAGCAACCAATTAATAACTTATGTTTACTCTATCAATTTCCACGTTGTTAAATATTTTAATTCCGAATAGATTAATCCAATTAGACTGGTAAAATTATGACACATTCCAATCACCGGCATAATAAATAGTCACTATGCACATGGTCCATATACTTCAGAAGAAACAGAAGGGTTGGGGGTGTAATAAATCACACGGTACAAGTCAAAAGTATAGTAATTAATTGTAATAGTAGAGCTGGTGCTAGTGTAAGGTGTGCATCTGGCATCGTCACGCCTGAATAACCCCCCCAGCCCTTGAAATGGAATAGTGTTGAGTCAGTAGCGGTACAGTGGATTAAATATCTTCCGGAAGTATTTTTGTAATGTTTGACGTGTAACCTGTTGCTAGGTTCATATCATGCACGGTCTGCAGAATTTTCTTCACCGACCTTTTTATATGCAATTTATTAACAACAATAATTAAGTCAATATTGGAATTCTTGATTCCACGCCACTGCGGATAAATAGTTATTTCAGTATTTGTTGCACCCTTTCCACTGACTTGCGGTCTTAACACCCCTTCCGGACAATGACAACAATAGAGGAGAATTCGAAGTTTATGTTGTGCATCGAAAGTTTATTCGGATGGATTATTCTGAATAAGTGTTTGACGTTTCGGCTACCCGTGCAGTTGTGAATTAGTGGGTTAGTTTTAAACAATGCATTTGTAAACTATATATATATATATATATATATATATATATATATATATATATATATATATATATATATATATATATATATATATATATATATATATATATATATATATATAGATTTATATATATATATATATATATATATATATATATATATATATATATATATATATATATATATATATATATATATATATATATATATATAGATTTATATATATATATATATATATATATATATATATATATATATATATATATATATATATATATATATATATATATAAATATATATATATATATATATATATATATATATATATATATATATATATATATATATATATATATATATATATATATATATATATATATATATATATATATATATATAAATCTATATATATATATATATAAATCTATATATATATATATATATATATATATATATATATATATATATATATATATATATATATATATATATATATATATATATATATATATATATATATATATAAATCTATATATATATATATATATATATATATATATATATATATATATATATATATATATATATATATATATATATATATATATATATATATATATATATAAATCTATATATATATATATATATATATATATATATATATATATATATATATATATATATATATATATATATATATATATATATATATATATCTTGGAAGTAATTACTTGGAAAGAGATAAAGAGATTTCGGCTTTTTAGAATCCTTAACAAACCATATTTAGGTAGGTTTCGTTGAAAGAATTAAATATTTAGCCGATAATTATTATTGCTAATAAATAAATTACTTAATTTAGTACCACATAAAACACTAAAAATCAAAATAACTAGGAAACGCACAGGAATTTCGAAACAGAAGAAGGGACATTATTTTTGTTAAACTGTATGTAGATAATGAAAATAACAGTTTTTTTTAAATAGTCTTTGGCGTAGATGTTCTGTTTACGAAAGGGGTGGAGCACTCCTTCCACCCCGCCACTGTGCAAGTTTTTGAACATTCTTACCGCTTGTTTTATGCGCCTTAATTAATAGGCATTATCCCCCAAACATGAAAAAATCTAAGCGTTCGTTTATAAGTCAAAAAGAAAATTCGAGAAAAAAAAATTATAATAACGACATTACACTGTCAGAGAAACAACGGCCAATATCTCGAAAACTGTCGTAGTTAGAGCAAAATTACAAGAGATCAAAATTGTTACTAAGGGGCCGTTATTTTAGAAATATGTATCAGATAATGTCAGTGGCGTACGAAAAAAAAGTTCTATTATGCAGAATAGTCGAAGTACCCGAGAAAAGTAACATCCACTATAGTATTTTCGACAGGAACAATACAACATGTTGATCCTATGCAGGTTAAGATATGTGTAAAATATTTAGTGAATATATCATTCCGTTCAGAAAATATTACACATTAATGTAAAAAAAATTAAATTTTAACACCCTGTATCTTCCTTAGGAAGCTAGATCGGCCATATCTTTATAGGCACTTTTCTTTTTTAAAACGTGCGTTCTATCCCCTGTTAAAGTTTGTCTACAAAAAACTGACTCACCCTGTATAAGTTTATATATAGAGAGAATGTTTTTTGTTAATTTATTTAATACTTTTGTATTAACAAATTGTATATTGTAGAAATATGTTCTGTATCTTTCTTGTTATTACATGCATTAGGATTTTTTTGAATATAAATTGATTTCATAATTAGGCGTGTTTTATAATTTTGTTCTTTATTAATAACTTTAGTATTTTCGTATTTACATTGATGACCTGTTTCATTACAATGTTTTTTTAGAGCTGTAATATTAGCTGAATATT
>CAXKVY010010092.1:0-17920 GCA_964058915.1 Tetropium fuscum
TTTAAATTCTTCCATAGTGAAGAAAAGAACTGAAAATGTAACTGTAACTTGGAGAAATAAAGAAATAATAAATGAATAAAATTAAGTTAAATTTTTGTTGAAAATTCCTATTTTAAAATCTATCGCATTAATTTATAAATACCCTGTATATGTGTATTTACCAATTGAGATTGATTCGATTAACTCTAACCCAGACAGTTTACTTTCAGTATCTACAGTCAGGCTCAGACGAATGTTGCACCTGGTACTAGTCAGATTTCCCTTAATCTGTCGGCAAAAAGAGCGTTACAATTAGAAAGTTTCAATAAAAAGTCAATAACGAAAATTGCATAGAAGAAATTATTGGGTATCTAGTAATTAATTATTATATTTATTATATTAGATCATATGAATACCAGGTAATATATCATGATCCCTACAATTAAGAAGTTTCATCAGACAGACAGTATATTCAGTTAATAGTATATTCTTCAACAAAAAATGCAACTCAATATTTCAAAAAATGGCGGAAATATTGAATTTATCATTAAAGCCTTATTAAAAAAGCTGCTGTTAACAAATGACATTGAACTCTACACATTTTCTGTCTGATGAAACTGCCTAATTGTCGGGACTGAGACATTACTTGGTGTTCATATGATATAATATAATAATTATAATAATTAATTACTAGACACCCAATAATTTGTTCCATGGAATTTTCGTTATTGGCTTCTTTATGCGTCGCAAATTTGACTGGTGCAATTCAAAGTAAACTATTTCTTCTACCAATTGAGTCAATATACTAATTTGGGAACAACTGTGTCATTCAAGGTTGTAAAGAATTTAACAAAATTGAGGTTTAGTGGAAACATTGACCGCTAATTAGCAAATTAACAGAATTAGCAGTCAGATTAAAGAAACTGTCAACAAGTTTCTAGATATAATATTTAGCAGTTCTACCATTTCAGTAAACGATTAACACATTATGCATAAAGTATTAAGTAGGTATTTCGACACCAAGATGTTGACACACAGGAAATTTTGCAGTACCCAAATGCTAAGGAAATCTGCAGATACGTGTTATTGCATCAAGTGAGTCACATGGCCTCGCAATCAGGGATGGGGATCATCGATATCTTAACCATATAATAGCGTTTACATATACAGCCATATAATAGCGTTTGTTGTACCTCTTGTTGTATAATACGTAACATAACTAATAATAAAAGCGGTATAATTTATTTATAACATATAAAATGAAGACTATAAAGAAATATGAGAGAAATCTATACAATAATGGTGCTAGGCTAAAGGCAATACCTTTTTGAAAAAAAATCATGCAACGACCATCCGGATAATGTGATTACGGTTATAATTAAAAGAAGAAACAAATATTAAACACTAGATAAAGTGAAATTATTTTGAAATAGGGTGCTGCTTAGGGGTTGAAACAGTGGCGGCTCGTGGATATTTAATAATTTCATAAATTATTTCTTTGTTTCCAATTAACATGAAATTTTGTGAAAGTATGCCTTATTTTGTTTTGAATAATCACGATTTTTCTAGGAAATCTGGGTAACAAGATATTTATGTTCCCAGATATTTATATTTTTCGAAAAAAAATACAAAATCTTCCACGACAAATTTTATTGGTGTTTTTTCTATTAAATATCTACTTAAACTTTGAAATATCTACTTCTTAGATTTTTTTAGTATCTACGATACAACTTCTGGGTGGGACATTTTTCGCTAGGTCACGTTTAGCCGAAAATAAAGAAAAAACACTTTCAGCCCTAAACAACACAATTTCACTTTATACTGTGTTTAATTTTAGTTTTATTTCTTAATTATAACCTTCATCTTCCCGGCTGGTCCTTGTTTGTTATCAATTATTTCTTTATACCACATTCAACATCCGCTTCGGCACCAGCCTATAAGTAGATATATCCTTAATTCTGTATTACAAAACTCAATATCTTTAAAGCATATCCGTTTGGATATAAGGTATATGCAGCAGGGCAATATATTCTGGTCCTGAAACTAAAAAATTATTACCGTTTAATCTATGGGTTTACCTATGTTGGGTTAGTTCGTAATGTATTAAAGTTGGGGTTCAATATTAGGTTATTTATTAATACTTTGTGCCACTTCCAAATATTGTATAGAATAAATCACATCAATAGTTAATAAATTCCATTTACACATACAACATTTATTAATGTCAGACAAGTAATGAAAATATAGATTGTTTTATCAGAATAAAAATATTTTAAACTAGTTTGTAAACAGAATAATAAAATTTATTTTATAAAAATAATTTCTTTTTTTCTAAAAAGTTTTTTTTAAATAAATACTTTCGATATATTTTATGTCGTCCGGTACAGGGTTAAAAAATGTTGGTCCCATAAATCCTTTTTAATCTGGCGCAAGGTTCATGAATATATTTTTTTGTCTCTTATTAAAGCTGTGATAGACACTATTTAAAACAAAGCTATTTCGATTTTTAAAGACATATAGGTACGCAAACTCAAAATATATAAATATAAGGTACAGTAAGAATTTCATATTCTTCAAAAATATTTTTTCACGTATGAGTATAGGGTATACCGATAATGGATCGTAAAATACATTTTTGTGTGATAAAACATTGAAAGACTTGTCGAGTTTCCCCAGAAACATACCTTAGTAGTGGATACATTTTAGCATAATATAAATTAATAAGTGAATCTCTTTAACGAAGGGTAAAAATTAAATACTCGATAGGTATTTCGATATAATTCCCAATGCATGTTACATTTTCCAGTTAATTTATCCAATAGCATGACAAGAAACTAAATATTCGATAAAAATAATAGACGCTCGGTAAACATAATGCATGCTCGATATAAAATTTATGTGCTTGTTAAAATAATAAATTTTTGAAATAAGATATACCTACTTGCTAAATAAAATGATTGATCTGTAGCAAAGTCACAAGCTTCCTAAATTAATAAATAGTCGATAAAAATAATATAGTAAATGTAACGAATGCTCTGTAACAAATTGGAATGTTTCCTAAATTTTAATCACATGCCTACTTTAAAATACGTATACATGGCATAAGGTTTGCTAAGGAGGACCAACTTTGAAACAATTACTTTTGTCACCGGTCCACCAGTCTGCCCAGGAGGACCAGTTAGTATCCCAAGAATATTTTTTGATTAAGTTACAGGAATTGCATCACAAGGTTGCTCCACTGAGCCTCGGAATTAAAAAGTTGTTTACTCTCCGCAGAATCTTCGTCAATTTGGTATCAATTTACCCCAGTGGATCTGTGTGGGCCTCCAGATTCAAAACTTGTCATATATATATACATATATATATATATATATATATATATATATATATATATATATATATATATATATATATATATATATATATATATATATATTGTGTTATTGTGTTTATATTTATTTTACAATGTTTTATATATTTACTGGCCTACTTATGGTATGGCAAATTGTAAAATAAAGTATCACTTATGGCATTGATCATTGAGACGATAATAGTGATCGCATAGCAGAGACAAACCTGATAACAGAATACTTACGCTCTCTTCCTGCTAATGCTTCCCTCCTTAGGGCGCCAGTTCTCAGAACAATTATTTTTATGAGGAGGGTTCACTATGCGCATGACTCTCTCATCCAGTAGGGGAGGTTCTATTAGATTGATAATTTTAATTTTTATTTAGGATCTTAGACACGTCAAACTGTATGATTGCACAAGAATTGAAGCAACAATAGATGTATATATATGCGGAAGATTGAAATTGCATATTCTATTCAATCATTAACTGTGAAAAGTATACCTTGAAAAGTAAAATAATAACACAGAAGCTACATATGTTTAGGTTTAATTATATCGGCTTTAAATCAGAAATTATTGTGTCCAAAGGACAAGCAAAACGTAGAAACAAAAAGAGAAGTTTATGAAAATTTGAAAGTTATAAACTTATTACTAGCCTACGCCAAACCTACGCAACTTAAACTTACTACATGGGCAATAAAGGCCTCTATAACAATGATATACTTATAACTAAAATGTTTGGAATGTTTTACCATTAAAAGTTTTGTAATCCTGTTCATGCGAAGCACTCACAATTTTATTTATATTCACTTGATACTTGTTTTGTCTGGAATCGGCTGCTACCTACTGCCCTCTCTCGGGATCCTTTTGAACTTTATACAGTTGTTACCTTTCTCCGCTCACCTGCCGCCATCTATTATCCTCATTACATTACACTGCATACAGGTTCCTCGACACGGAACTTGGAGATTTTCCAAGCCGTATTATTGTAATGTATTTTATCTTGATAATTACCTTACTTTGCATTCACGTGGAGAATATTGACTAATGTATGTTGCATATATTCCCCTATTCTGCAACTATAGACTGCCTGGGAACGCCGCACTTGAAAAACGTAGAACTTTCTACCCGAATTACACTGAACTTTTATTATATCTTCTCGGAAACACTTATCTTTTGTTTAGTACTTGTCACACAAATTATTCAGCTTAAACTTATAAATTATACAATTTTTATTCACCCATTCGGATGGAGCTGCCGCTTGGGACGCTGTTTTTTTACTTCTCCCTTGTTATCCGTTCCTCCGGAAGTTCTACTTATTATAAACAACTGAACTTCCCCTTAACTACGAGCTTCTCGTTATATTTTTTTACTTAATGTAGCCATTCATAGGCTACATTAAGTACAAGGCTACAATCAACAGCTAGTATTTATAATTTCTTTGGTTTACCTTTTACACTCATTATTTATGGTCTAAAGGTTTTACATTTTACATCTGATCTACACACATTATTTATCTTTCTCGCAATGTCAATCTTATTTTCATCATAACATAGCACTGTCATGTTTGTATCTGGTTCGGGATTAAACTCTCGAAACTGCTTCTTTTTAGCGATGCTAACACAATTTTCTTTTTAAACTAGACATAGTTTATGTAAATGTTGTATTACATAAATTTTATTGCACTGTGTCTATCGCGATTACATGAGACTTGGAGTTTTGCGCTGATAAATAACGCTGATATAAATATAACTAGACACTGACCAATGAGATTCATGATTGCCGGTTGCCATTTGTGGTGTGCTGTTGAAGCATATAGAGATGCGTGCGTTGGCAATGTTACTAGAGTTGGGACTTTTTATTTAGCATATAATTTACATTATTTCATTGTTTGATGTTTTTTATAGTTTTTAACCTTTGATTTGGGCTCTAAATATTCATTGATATCAATATTATATATATATATATATATATATATATATATATATATATATATATATATATATATATATATATATATATATATATATATATATATATATATCTATAGATATATATATATATATATATATATATATATATATATATATATATATATATATATATATATATATATATATATATATATATATATATATATATATATATATATATCTATAGATATATATATATATATATATATATATATATATATATATATATATATATATATATATATATATATATATATATATATATATATATATATATATATAAATAAATATATATATATATATATATATATATATATATATATATATATATATATATATATATATATATATATATATATATATATATATTTTGTGAAAAGTAATCTTGGGTTTGTAGCATTTCATTACATAGAAATAAGCAAATAGACGAATAAGAAAGAAAACACACTTACCAGTGCTATATCTGGACACACATACGGAAATGAATCACTATACACACGAAAACGAACCACTTAGAAGTTGTACAAGTTCTTTCATCTTTCTTGAGGATCTTCAGAGCAGTATACGATTTATTTCATTGATCATTCATACTTGAATTTAAAATACCAATACTCCAACACTTGCAGTGACGTTTTATGACATTAGTTTTTGACGGAACTCATTCTTAGAATACACAAACCTAGTCTATATTTGTTCTATTTGTTTATATTTGTTCTATTTGAACATATTATATAGAAAAGCAGTAGGCATACAGTTATCCAGAAGATGTTAAACTTTAAAATGCATAAAATCTTGTTGAACCTATTGAAAAACAACTACTTTTTCCAACTATATGCGGGAAAATATTGAATTATATATACAATAGAGTTCTGAAGCAATCAAAGTGGGAGTGATACAGAAATTGCTTGCTTAGTCAAAACTAAAATCATTTGTTTGTTGTATGTATTAATTGTTTCTTCGAAAATTCTCGAAAAAAATCCAATTTTCACCCTGGATATATTTATTAGCTTTGAAATTCTTTGCTATTCATATTTATTTTGTGAAAAGTAATCTTGGGTTTGTAGCATTTCATTACATAGAAATAAGCAAATAGACGAATAAGAAAGAAAACACACTTACCAGTGCTATATCTGGACACACATACGGAAATGAATCACTATACACACGAAAACAAAATAAATATGAATAGCAAAGAATTTCAAAGATAATAAATATATCCAGGGTGAAAATTGGATTTTTTTCGAGAATTTTCGAAGAAACAATTAATACATACAACCAACAAATGATTTTAGTTTTGACTACTCCTCTTTGAATGCTTCAGAACTCTATTGTATATATAATTCAATATTTTCCCGCATATAGTTGGAAAAAGTAGTTGTTTTTCAATAGGTTCAACAAGATTTTATGCATTTTAAAGTTTAACATCTTCTGGATAACTGTATGCCTACTGCTTTTATATATAATATGTTCAAATAGAACAAATATAAATAGTAGACTAGGTTTGTGTATTCTAAGAATGAGTTCCGTCAAAAACTAATGTCATAAAACGTCACTGCAAGTGTTGGAGTATTGGTATTTTAAATTCAAGTATGAATGATCAATGAAATAAATCGTATACTGCGTATTCATTTCCGTATGTGTGTCCAGATATAGCACTGGTAAGTGTGTTTTCTTTCTTATTCGTCTATTTGCTTATTTCTATGTAATGAAATGCTACAAACCCAAGATTACTTTTCACAAAATAAATATGAATAGCAAAGAATTTCAAAGCTAATATATATATATATATATATATATATATATATATATATATATATATATATATATATATATATATATATATATATATATATATATATATATATATATATATATATATATATATATATATATATATATAAATAAATAAATATATATATATATATATATATATATATATATATATATATATATATATATATATATATATATATATATATATATATATATATATATATATATATATATATATATATATATATATATATATATATATATATATATATATATAACAGACATAATTAGTATGATTTAATGAATAAGATGAAACTACACTTAATTTTCAGTGGTACTTTAACAAAAAAGAGTTGTTTTCTTGAATCAACAACACACAACGAATCTATAAAAATTAATATATTGGGAATGTCTTCCAATGGAATGTTTCCGAAGATATTCGCCAGTATATATTAATGGATTAAAAATAGATTTTATTTCTCCAACTTCACATAATTTATGGTGAATAAAATAAAATTTATAGTTTTTTGACGCCGTTGGAATTCCCTGACCTTGATGTGTTAAAGATACGTTAATCCTAGGCTAACATAAAATAACGTATGTAGGTAAGTGTTGCTAGAACATTAAAATTACTCAGCAATTAGCCACTGCGTCCAATTTGCTTTTTCAAGTTCTTCATTAAATGTATGTAGTGCTCTACTCTTTTAGTGTCTAAAATATTTCGTTTAATTAATATGTTTATTTCAACCTGCTTTATCTAAATATGAACAGTTAGACACATAACTGTTACTGCAATCATATGTGAGATAAAATTTCATAAATAATTCTAAGCAAAATAAACAACTGTTGAAATCGTGATGAAAGATTAAATTTTATAAAATTTAACTGTCTAAAACTGTGTTATGTGGTAATCAAATTAGTTCTGACAATTGGGAAGATTCTACTGACAGCGTTCAGTAAAAGCTGCCCAGGGAATATTAGAGACATTCCGATTGAACAAGAACTGACAAAAACATAATTATACATGAGCATTTAGACATTACTTATTTTTTTATCATGAAATGTTTCTATTAAGTGGAAATTTTGAAGGGTAATGGAGTAGTGGATGGGTATATTTACATAAAAAAAAAACATGTGGCGCTATTAAAAGTCACTATTAATTTAATAGATAATTATTAATTATCACTGATTTGGGAAGGTGGTTATATACGTAACATTGTTCACTTTAACCTAGTCAATATGATGGGCCAAGAATTATTTAAGTGGAAATACCTATATAAAATATGTATATTATCCCATGAGAGTGAATTATAATTTATCATGAACGTTTTCATTTTTATATAACAAAATGCAGAGGGCATTCTTAAAACATTGTTTCCAGATGATAATATCGTCTCTATTTAGAAAGGTACCTACTGCAATCGCATTTTATGGTGGCGTCTCGTTGCGCACGTAAATGTATACCTACATCCGATTAATGCTATTGGTAAAACTAATAGTGATATTATCGCAGCCGCGGGTAGGACTCTCTCGTGGAAGTTGTCTAATATGATAAACAAAACAAATGTTTCAGCTGTTGATATTATTTTACTTCTTGGTTACAATAGCAACTACTAGTATGTATATTATGCCGCTTAATAATTTTGTATGTATTAAAAAAGTAATTTAACTTATATTACTATATATATAATTAATAATATAAACTCCTGGACAAAATTAACGCATCAAAAAAAATTCTCTTCAAATTTTTTTTTCAAACTGCTAACTCAATTAACCAACGTGATAGCACGTTGATATAACGCGCATCCTTTATTTTCTACTTCACTTAAAAAAACTGGCATCAATGCCGCAAAAGTAGTTTAGAAGATGCTGTCTACTTCGGGTTGGGATGGGTCAGGTACGCGAGCATATGTACTGCATCTCACTTTTAGACCTTTCTTTCTGGCTTAGGTACGTCCCAACGCTTTGAGATTCTGGTCCCATTTATGAGCGAGAAAACATAACATAATAGGAGAAAACACAATTGGTACTGACTAATCTATTCACTGAATCTATGCATTTACTAATCACATACAAGATATAGTGATAAAAGTATTTCTAACAAACTCTTGGTTGCAAAATTTTATCGCTTACAATTGTGCTGCACTCAAGTAGATAATAGAGGTACTACCAATTTGATCATGTAGTAAAAAGGCGGGAAGTATAATTGCCTCTCACTCTACAGAATCCCAACCTTAAGGTCATTCAATACAATTATTCACTCAAACTTAATAAAATCAAAATGGCGGATCCAAAATGGCGGACTATCATCCTATTTATGAACCTATTAGTCTCAAATTTGAAACTTTGTGTTACAATTTTTGACTCAAACTTCAAAAAATCGAAATGGCAGATCCAAAATGGCGGACTATCCTATTTTTGAACCGTTTTATCTCAAACTTGAAACATTGCGGTGTTTAAAGTCACTCAATACAATTTTTGACTCAAACGTAATAATATCAAAATGGCGGATCCGAAATGGCGGACTATCCTATTTGTGAACTGATTTGTCTCAAACTTGAAACTTCACGGTATTTAAGGTCACTCAATACAAATTATGACTTGAATTTAAAAAAAACAAAATCGCGGATACAAATACATCGTCTCGGCTGCTAGACATATAAAACCATTTTTCAACACAGCACCCTTGAAACAATTACACGCAACTCTATTTTAAAATATATAAATTATTTATTTATACCCGTTGGCCTCCTCTCTCTATAATATCTGCCTATATTTTATCTAACGTCTTTATAAAACCTAAAACGTTTCTTAAGAGTTCATTTTAAATTTATAGCATATTTAATACTTATTACCATCCTTCCCGGTTACATTTTTAGGCAGGAAATTTACACTTTTGATATAACGTGAATAATTTACGACGAATTCCATTAACATTAGTCGGTTATTCAGGTACAGATTATTATTTTTGAATATATCCCTTCCAATATATATATATATATATATATATATATATATATATATATATATATATATATATATATATATATATATATATATATATATATATATATATATATATATATATTTATATATATATATATATATATATATATATATATATATATATATATATATATATATATATATATATATATATATATATATATATATATATATATATATATATATATATATATATATATATATATACAGGGTGAGTCAGTTTTTTGTAGACAAACTTTAACAGGGGATAGAACGCACGTTTTTACAAAGAAAAGTGCCTATAAATATATGGCCGATCTAGCTTCCTAAGGAAGATACAAGGTGTTAAAGTTTAATTTTTTTTTACATTGATGTGTAATATTTTCTGAACGGAATGATATATTCACTAAATATTTTACACATATCTTAACCTGCATAGGATCAACATGTTGTATTGTTCCTGTCGAAAATACTATAGTGGATGTTACTTTCTTCGGGTACTTCGGATATTCTGCATAACGGAACTTTTTTTTCGTACGCCACTGACATTATCTGATACATATTTCTAAAATAACGGCCCCTTAGTAACAATTTTGATCTCTTGTAATTTTGCTCTAACTATGACAGTTTTATAGATATTGGCCGTTGTTTCTCTGACAGTGTAATGTCGTTTTTATATTTTTTTTCTCGAATTTTCTTTATGACTTATAAACGAACGCTTAGATTTTTTCATGTTTGGGGGATAATGCCTATTAATTAAGGCGCATAAAACAAGCGGTAAGAATGTTCAAAAACTTGCACAGTGGCGGGGTGGAAGGGGTGCTCCACCCCTTTCGTAAACAGAACATCTACGCCAAAGACTATTTAAAGAAAAACTGTTATTTTCATTATCTACATACAGTTTAACAAAAATAATGTCCCTTCTTCTGTTTCGAAATTCCTGTGCGGTTCCTAGTTATTTTGATTTTTAGTGTTTGATGTGGTACTAAATTAAGTAATTTATTTATTAGCAATAATAATTATCGGCTAAATATTTAATTCTTTCAACGAAACCTACCTAAATATGGTGTGTTAAGGATTCTAAAAAGCCGAAACAGAAGAAGGGACATTATTTTTGTTAAACTGTATGTAGATAATGAAAATATCAGTTTTTTTTAAATAGTCTTTGGCGTAGAAGTTCTGTTTAGGAAAGGGGTGGAGCACCCCTTCCACCCCGCCACTGTGCAAGTTTTTGAACATTCTTACCGCTTGTTTTATGCGCCTTAATTAATAGGCATTATCCCCCAAACATGAAAAAATCTAAGCGTTCGTTTATAAGTCACATAGAAAATTCGAGAAAAAAATATTATAATAACGACATTACACTGTCAGAGAAACAACGGCCAATATCTCGAAAACTGTCATTGTTAGAGCAAAATTACAAGAGATCAAAATTGTTACTAAGGGGCCGTTATTTTAGAAATATGTATCAGATAATGTCAGTGGCGTACGAAAAAAAAGTTCTATTATGCAGAATAGTCGAAGTACCCGAAAAAAGTAACATCCACTATAGTATTTTCGACAGGAACAATACAACATGTTGATCCTATACAGGTTAAGATATGTGTAAAATATTTAGTGAATATATCATTCCGTTCAGAAAATATTACACATTAATGTAAAAAAAAATTAAATTTTAACACCCTGTATCTTCCTTAGGAAGCTAGATCGGCCATATCTTTATAGGCACTTTTCTTTTTAAAAACGTGCGTTCTATCCCCTGTTAAAGTTTGTCTACAAAAAACTGACTCACCCTGTATATATATATATTTCATATTACGAACTTCATGTAATTGTCAAAACATTGCAATTAACAACTATTCCTTTTACATTACGGGAACGGTGGCCGAGCAGTTTAACGCTCTAACTCTGCGGTTCGTCACCTAGCAGCAGTGATGGTTCCCCACTGGTGCGAAATAAATTTTCAATAATTTACCCCAAGATCTTACTAATGAGATTTTCCAGGTTTCCCTCATTCTTGCATTGAATTGTAGTTAGAATTTAACAGCCTAAGTAGATCCTGGACGCACATGCGGTCCACGAAATGATAATATTTTGCCCCTCTCCCGCACAAGTCTCTGACTTCTGGGCTAACCATAGTGTTGAGAATAAGAGGTAGAGATATTATATTACCTATATAACACTTATGTAAGAAGTGTAGTAGAGGCACGAAATTGAAATGGTTCAGAAAAAGTTTTTAAGGCATTTATATTTTATAAAATATTAGTTATATGATTTTGATATACCACCTAATATGTTCACTTATTAAACGAATTTCCATATTTTATATTTTAAAATCATCTGAATAACTTAAATAAAATTATGTCATTTTTATTATCAAAGTAATTCGTGGTTTAATTGATAGCAGTCATTCCTGTTTATAACGGCCGTTCGCATACAACTTTTTTCATTTCTTTTCCGTGTCAACTAAAACTATTTTGTTTGGTTTTATATATGTATCTATGGAACTTAATTTTAACACTTTGACTGCCATGCCGAATTCAGATGAAGATCCTCTGATGCCGTGATACTTTTTTTCAGTAATGTTTTTAAAATACTATTTTTTGTGACGAGTTACATTCAGTTTTTTTGACTTTTTTTATTTTATGCCTTTTTGCCTAGTGTACAAAAAATATACACGTGGCATGGAGGTGAAGAAAATGTTTCTACGCCACGTGTATACGGAAATATGCAATAAGCAATACGCCGTCAATACGCAATAAGCAAAACGAAACAGGTCACTACTAAATGCCAGTTATGTGTAGAAAAATTTCTTTGTTTAGAATGCTTTTTTGATAAACACAATATATTGCCAAAAAAAAATAGCTGCGTTACCTCTAAATTTGAATATTTTTGTAATTTCGTATAATATTTTTATTTTTCTTAATAATAAAGCTTATGGTTAAAGCTTATGCTTTCCAAAATTGTCGTTTTGGTTTTATTTTCATAATAAAATGATCCATTTTAATTCAATAATGAATACAAAATTAAGATTTTAGTAAAAGTGGGGGCTAAGATAATTTTCAGATTGCCTTACGCCATGCCAACCAATATCCCATAAGAAAAGCATGTAAAGTGTGCTACTGTAGAATACACATCGCGAAATGTGCATATTCGACTGTGTATACCATAATATACACGCGGCGATTTGGAGAAGTGTTAATATTAGGGAATTTAATTATATTGTAATCTGTAACTGGGTGCAAACCTGTGGATTACATAAATGAATTAATAAATATATAGTTTGCGTATACGCCTAGATAAACGTTAGAGCATCCATTAAAATCATCAAAAGATACTTTAGTTCCGAATGACACACATATGCCATCCAAACTGTTCGACTATGTAAACAAATTTTAATACCACTTTCCAACCAGCGACGGTAGGTTTTTTTCAACTTCTTTTATACGTCTTATATCAAGTATGAAGACCAACAACTTATTCTATATTGGGATAGTTTGATATGCGTATTTGTTACTTAGCCGTTAATTAATCGTTAACTAAAAAATATCGGTTTCGTCAGAAGTGCAGATAATATTTAGAGGACAGCAGGTGTCCTTATTAAATAACAAACTCAAATACCCCCTAGTGAGGAGAAAATAATGGCTTACTAGTCTCACTACATTTCTCAATTAATTATTTCATATGGACCTATTAATAGTTGCTTACTCTAATCTGTAATCTAAAGTTTCTTTTTATTAAATTATTAATAATATAAATATCTGTAGGCTTATAAACTCTTTGACCTGAAAATATAATGTTTCGGACAGAGGAAGATGTTAGTACAAAAAGGTGACCTAGTTGGTAGATGTTAATCTAAATATCTAATTAATTATTTTTTCACCTTTGCTATTTGTATTCAATAATGAATATGATATACACATAGGTGTAATTTGTCGAATAGAGATATGATAAGTATTTTTGATATATTTTTGGGTTGAGACTCAGGAGACCTCTGTTTGTATTGTTTGTATTGACCTTTGTTTGTATTTTTACTGAACCATAATAAATGGTAATTATTTTTCTAAATAATGGGCGATCGAGCGCCAAATATGAAAGTTACAAAAAGTGTTTTAAACCAAAGCTGCAAAGAATATTATTAGGTATGTAGAAGCTCGAAATATGATGTAAAATATTGTAAGTATTGTAAATTTTAAATATTTCAAACAAAACCACAATGGTATCCAGTGTGATTTTTTAGGTTGGACACTCAGGAAACCGCCCTCCTAAACCAAGCTTCAGAGGGTTTTTAGGGAATTAAAAAATAATAAGTAGGTAACGAACTGTGCAGGGTTTTAAAGTATAATACGTGGATGAAACCGTATATCAATTAAACAGAGAGTTGTTGTTTGTAACAAAATTGCGTCCGAAAAACTGTAAAAAATGCAAAAAAATTGTATTTTCTGAGTTTTTAGCGATCACTACAAGTGCAACCATTTTGACTATGATATAAATGTTGTAGATAGATAACGAACCTACAAGATTAACCTCTACCGGAACTCTCTAGCTGCACTTTTTGCCGAGAAAAACGGGAAAACCTGCGTTTTATGGAAAACTCATAACTTTTACAATTTTAATATTTTTTTACTCTAGGCTACGTCATCTGCGTTGCGCGTAAGAGTAACTTTAAACATGTAAATTATTCGTGCAAAAACCTGGATCTGTCGGATCTGTCGTAATTTTTTCAACGGTTTTGGAAACTTCAGAACATTATCTAAAATTTATATATTATACTTGTACGTTAAAATTATGTTACAATGGTTTAAACGCGTCCGAACATACTAAAACATTACTAAAATGTAAAACGCGCCTGACTACCGTGGAACGGGCAGTGGATAAGCTGCTGCAGTGGATTGTTTTTGCTTTTTTTTGCAGTTTTTCGGAATTTTGCTTTAAACAACAATTGGCTGTTTAATTTATATACGGTTTCTTCTATGTATTATACTGCAAATCCCTGCACAGTTCGTTACCTATTGTTATTTAATGCCCTAAAAAAACCCTGTATGCCTATCCATCGACCCTGAAAAAAATCAGCATGTTCGCATTTATTTTTGAGCACCCCATAGGAGACCGTCTAATTTTACTGTACTACTATAGAAGAACAGTCGGCATATCTGGGTCATGTGTCACAAGAAAAAACTTTCCAGATTGCGATACAGATACAACTTTCCAGATTGGGAGCCACTTGAATATGCGTGTAGAACACCAAAATTGTGGCCATTAAAGATGGCCGCGATTAGCCGCACTAATTTTCTTGTATCTGAGCTCCTAATTGTACGATTTAAAGTTTGTTTTGTTTGAAAGCTCTTGTAAAGGGACACTTTTTGTCCCTATACATATATCTCTAAACCTTAAGGGTTCTGCACATTTTTCAAAGAAATAAATATTTTTTAATTTTTAATTCTTTTTGTAATTTGATGATTGGTGGCGTTCTCTTAAATTTGTTTCTATTCTATTATAAAGGATGTCATGCCATTCAGGATTCTGCGATACAATCATTTACGATGGAGCAATACTAACCACATGCTCTTCCACCCAGAACATTACGAACTTTCGGAGAATACTGTGATACGGAATTCAAAATCAGAATTTTGTATAATGCTGAGAGGTTCCATGCAAACAGAATACATAGTTCTTGGGATACTTACTCAAAAAATTGTCTGAAGGAACGTGTAACAGAAAAGTCTTCGTCGCCAAGTTCCATATGGAAATATTCTACAAAAAATTGGAATTCCTCGGTTGCCATCAGAATAAGGCATACCTATCTCGTCAAGTTAGAAGAACATGCATTTTTTAAGTTTGATTGGGCTCACATCAGTACTGATTGATAGCACCATCGGCAGTATGACAAGGTAGTTTCTAACAAATTTCAATGTCTACCGTAGCTGATATTTAGAATGACGTATAATAGTTACTAATAGTATAGCTATACCAGATTAACTACTTCTAATAAACTGTTCACCTGGATAAATTAAACATTTTTATATTTTAATATTTTTGCTGGGTAAAATTTATTTAAAGAAAGTAAAGTCTTTTTGTAAATGGTATACAAATTTATATTTACCGCAGTTACATTTGCATTTTACTAGCATTTTATTTTACATTCTTCTCAATATGTCATATCACGCATACGTTAGCAGAAACTTAACAAAAAGTCATATTTTTGTTACTTAATTATATTTAATATTAAGCAGTACTGAAAACTGATTTTTTTTAAATTTACATAGGTAGTAGCTTATTATGGTGTTATATGTTACATATCGGAAAATTCTTAATCAGATTTTTTTAAATATCTTACCGTAGTTATCTAGAATTTGTTGCATTTGCTAATTATTGTTATTGGAAAAGAAGAAATCGTTAATTACAATGATTGTTATGAGATACCTTATCAGCATTATTTTCTGTGCTGTATGTCCAATGACCATGACATCCAATGACCGTGACAGTAAGATTAGTGACCATATATGGAATTATTTATTTAGTACATAATGAAAGATTAAATAGATTAAAGGCACGACTGGAAAGTTTGATATAAACAAATTTTGCGAAAGGGTTTAGCACATACAACAGGACAACGAACGCACACCCTTATACCACTAGGCATGTAGACATGTAGGTCAGTATAATTGGTGGTATATTCAATTTGTGTAACTGTTCTACAGCATGTTATTTATTAACCTTATAATACAGATGAATAGATTCAATAGATACATTATAAATCTATGTAAATGTATAGATACTATTACGTGCTAAAGATACTGAAGTATTTCATTAACCACAGCAAAATTATATTGACAAATGTAATTATGAGTTTAGCGAAAATATATAGGTTGCCGTAATATGAAAGGTCAATATTCATTATCGCGTTTACATGTGGGTTTTCGCAAACTTGCATTGGATAATTTTTCTGAATTAGTATACAATAAAGAAAATGTATGTCTTAGAAATTCTTTATAGGAAATTACACCATTATAGTACAGTAGATAGTCGGGTCAAGGTATATTCATTGAAAATATATTCTTCACGTATAGGCAGTAGGATCAGATTCATACTACATTAATGACAAGATATTTGAATTTGTTGAGAATATAAAAAAGTTTGAAAGATCTATGAAGTAGGTATATTAATTATTTTTAGTTTAAAATGTCTCATATAGTATATAGTGTTTCGCGGTTACGAGACAAGATTACATAAAAAAAAGCAAATAGAAGAATAATAAGGAAGACACACTTACCAGGTGCATATCTGGACATATATACGGAAACGAACCACTTAGAAAAACTTCTGCACACTTTCTGTGGTAAAGAATAATACGTGTTTGCAATACTGCCGTAATACATACATAATAATATATACATCCAAGCCTGTGATTAAGGCTGATTCCTCCAGTCACCCAAATTATTTGTAGGTAGGGTATGGAACACACGTTGGTGTATGGAGCATATTGTGCATAGCTTTAAGACACTGAGGGATATTTCTCTTATTTAAAATTAAAACACCAATGAACTAATTTCCAGTAACTATACCCAGAAGCAAATATTAATTAATGTAACACGGCACGTTAAAACCAGTGTAAAAACACGACAGTGTAATAAAGCAAAAGTTTTGCATTTTAAGTAAATATTAAAAATAGTTGAGCAGGCGTAGATAAAATGTTGTATTACATACGTGTGATAAGGCTATTAAACATATTCATGCTGCTACCGACTCCGGCTAACGGCTAACGTCATCGCCTTGCAACTCACCGCCGTCGTACGTTAATAATGCCTTAATCTCGCTAATATAATAAATAACTATTACAATGGGATTTAATAATACGC